>MJUU01051131.1:0-39351 GCA_002080025.1 Modiolus philippinarum | reverse complement strand
ACACAATAGTTTCTTTCACATTTTGAGAAAGTTTTGCTGAAGTACGCAATAGGTTTTTCTAGACCCTCTTGTTTTTGTGACAATACAGACCCAACACCATAATAACTGGCATCACAATCTAAGATGAATTCCTCAGCAACTAATGGATAACCTAGGACAGGGGCACTTATCAATAAATTCTTCAATGTATCAAAAGCATGTTGGCATGCATCAGTCCAACAAAACTTGTTTCCTTTCTCAGTTAATTAGTGAAGGGGTTTTGCTATAGTGGCAAAATTTTTCACAAAACGTCTATAGTAGGAGCAAAATCCTACAAAGGACCTTGTTTCCTTCACATTCTTTGGCACTGGCCAGTTTTTAACTGCTTCAAGTTTTGCTTCATCAGTGGATATGCCTTCCTGAGATACCTTATGCCCTAAAAATTTTACTTCTTTTTGAACCAATACACATTTATCAGGGTGTAATTTCAAATTTGCTTGTCTGAGGCGATCACAGACCTCAGCTAAATTTGTAAGTTGTTCCTCAAAATCTTTGGAATAAACAATGATATCGTCTAGGTATACTAGACAAATCTTCCACGTAAGACCTGCAAAATTCCTCTCAACTAATCTTTCAAAAGTAGCAGGGGCCCCACTTAGTCCAAAACAGAGAACTTTAAATTGCCAAAGTCCGCTACCTGGTATTGCAAAAGCAGTCTTCTCACGATCCCCTTCATGAAGGCCGCACTCCGATCGCATATCAAGCTTTGAAAAATATTTATTTCCACTTAAAGCATCAAGAGTGTCATCTATTCGAGGGAGAGGCTGACAGTCATTTTGGGTGATGGCATTTAATTTGCGAAAATCACAACAAAATCTAATACTTTGGTCCGTTTTCTTTGTTACCATGACCACGGGGGAACACCAAGCACTAGTAGATGGTTCAATGATTCCCCTAGAAGCCATAGTCTCTATTTCTTTTTGAACAGCTTCCCTCTTTGCCAAAGGCAATCTATAAGGCCTTAAGTGTATTGGTTTGGCATCGCCTGTGTTTATTTTGTGTTTTATTAGGTCTGTATAACCTATATCAGAGGATGATTTGGAAAATACATCCTCATAAGAGGACAAAAATTCTCTCAATTGTTCTTGATGTTCAATAGTCAATCCCTCAGATCCCTTCCGAAACACTTCAGCTAAGTGTTCTGGAAGCTTAGCTTTGCCTTTGGTGGAGGCCTGAACACAATTAATAGGAGTATCAGACACTACTTGGTCAACATCAACCGGCTCAAAAGTACCGGCCACAGTATTTTTGTAAACTCTGACTGACTGGTCACTAAAATTTGCCACTCTCAGAGGAATTGTATTTGAGTTCTGTTGTACAACAGCTTTGGCTAGTAAAAGTCCAGTTTTATTAACAAAGATTTCACTGGCCTCTACAATCCCTGTATCACTATATCTGATATTACCAAAGGCCCTACCCTTCAGAATCATTTCACTCTGTGGGGGAATATCAGTTGTTTCTGCTATTGAAACTTTACAACAAGAAACTTCTCCTTTATTATTAAAGCAAGGGATACAATCATTTTTAATTTTTAAACAACTCTTGCTGAATAAGATATCAATGTTAAATTTGCTAATACAATCAGTACCTATTATAGCCTCATCTTTTATTTCTGCTAATAAAAAGTCATGTTTAAAATATGATCTCCTATCTGTATATTTAAGGATATTTTTCCAGTGAATTCAGAAGCCACCCCAGTTGCAGTTAATAAATTCATACGTACAGGTTCAATGGGTGGTCTGTTTTCAAAGGGAAGCTTTTCAAACACATCTTTTCTTAAAATTGAAACACTAGCCCCTGAATCTATTAATGTTGGTACATATAATGAATTTATACCAACCAAAACAAAATAACCATTTTCTGTGCCCCAGTTTGCATTTGGTATAATTGTATTGGGTCTCTTTACTGATGTCGAGGGCTGACCCACGCTAACGACATTCCCCTGTTTTCCTGATTTCTGATATCACTTCTACTTCCAAACGCTTTACCATTCCTATTCTGAGAATCTGGATTTCGGTTTCTGTTATAACCGCTACTAGTTCTATTTCTTGAGAAAGTCCCATTATTGTGCCCCATTTGATAATTTCCCTGTTTAGTTACCTGATTACTATTTCTCTTTATTTGAGAAACCTCATTTTGCAAACTTTTGATATTCTCTTTTAATTGTATAATTTCAGGCTCACATTTAACTTCGTTAGAATACCCAATCTCAGCTATTCTAACAGATCTTCCCTTCTTGCTTATCTGCTAATCTAAGGGCCTCGAGGCGGACAGCAATGTTTTCAGCCTCACAAATGGTCTTAGGTCCAACTTCTCTCAATCGAAGTCGAATGTCAGTTTCAGGGATGGCGTCTATGAAATGATCTAAAGCTAAAGTATCCTTAACAATGGGAGAAGTTCCAGGATAAGCCTTACGGGTCAGTTTCTTAATAGCTTGTGCTAACTCTGGCAAAGTTTCATTTCTCAATCTAACTCGTGTTTGCAGTTCAGACCTATAGACCTCAGAGCGATTTATGGAGCCAAAACGACTCTTCAATGCATTTACTAAACATTCAAAGTCATGTCGTTCCCCATCTGTTATTTCATTTAATATTGCTCTGGCATTTCCTGAAAGACTACTGGCTAACAGTAAAGCCTTTGTTTTTAATTTCCAATCATGTAGTTCAGCCAGCAAATTAAACTGAGTGAGATACTCTTCCAAGTCATCTGACCCATCATAGATTTGAGGTTTAATCTTACAGTTTATTTCCTGTTTTGATTTAACTGCTTCTGTACAATGACTATTATTGAGATTACCCCTCTCTTGGGTGACTAAAGGTCCCAATGACCGTGGAGTACTTTCAAGTCCCCTCCCTAAAATAGGGGTTTGTCTGTCTTTCTTATTTTGCAAACATAATGTCTATTTCACTAGTTAAATCAGAAAAACATTTGTTCATTCTTTCTCTAGCCTCGGCTCTAGCCTCATCAAGCATTCTTTCTATGGCTCGAACAGTCTCTTCGCCAGACTTTACTGGCGTATGATCTATATTGTCAACAGTTTCGTTTTGGTCTCTGTTATCACTGAAATGTGGGCCAAACTTAACAACGTTTGATTCATCCATTTTCACCAACAAATTGTTTTCTTACTTTATATTCTAACAGATGTTTGTTTTATTGCCTATAACAACAATCAAACTCAACAAAACAATCCCACCGCTGCCACCAAATTGTGACGCTGCCCCCGTGGCGTTAGAGTCGGCCGCCACAGAAACGCAGCAACACAAAGAAGGGATTACAAGAAAAGAAAAGAGCACCTATACTATATCTGGTAGGGTGTCCAGTTGAAACCACCGAACGAGATATCTTATAGTAGAGAGGGAATTGTTTCAGGAGACAGGATTTCACCAACTGCAGTTATAATACAATAATAATAAAACGTTCAGATTCTTTATTAGGATAATCAATAATAACGAGAAGCTTTGAAGATTCGATTCCGGTGGGAAGTAGCGTCAGGACTGGAATCACCAACAACCTCAATATACCATCAATCAATCACTATACACCTTTAACGTCGACAAAAACAACTACCATTTAATGCTTTTCAACTTTTCTAGTCACTATACTACAAATATTAAGGAATGATAGCTAAAAATATTTACACGAAAAACATACAATCCCATACATGTACTCCAAATCTTATATGGTAACTAACATTAGTTTCTTCAACATATGGAATCATATACATACACTCCAAATAGTAAATAACATTATATAATTATGTCAACAAGCAGATGAACTCCACATTTTTATAACAAACATTAATTGCACCAAGCGTTAGTGCACCACACTTTACCAACTATATTTTGTATAACAAACATTAATTGCACCAAGCGTTAGTGTACCAAATTATATCCTTTCTAACCGAGACTGCATTTGCACCAAGGAATTGTTAACAAGCAATTGTCACCTAATGTTGCATTTGCACCAGGAAATTGACACCGAGCAATTGTCACCGAGCCTTGGATTTACACCAAGCAATTGTCACCAGTGTACTATGTTTGGTTTTCACCAGGGAAATGTCACCAAGAATAGTTTTGATTTGTATTTTTCAATTCTTACTAACTTTGGCTGTTTCTGTCAAATTATCTGACATTTTAAAATGGTTCTGGTGCAATTTCTATTTTCTAACTATTTTCGAATTCTGCCGCTCTACAGTCTTGTCTTTCATTCGCAGTCTGTCCGCAACCAACCAGTGCTTAGTTTTATGTAAACATTCAACCAATCAGAGAAGCGCTTCTAACAGAGTAACCAATCATCAGCCATGGTACTAGTGAGGGGAATCCCCATCATGTCTACTGAAAAATCAACAACACAACATTTCTCCGAAACACGAATGAATTGCATTTATTTAAGAAAGGAAATTAATGATATGACAACACCAAACATATTTTATGGTGATGGGATAACATGAATATCTCTGAAAACAGCTTCAAAGGTGAATAATTCAAGGGTAATGTCCCACAATCGATTACCGGTGAAAACGGGTGACCAAATTTTAGCATTGTCACCGGACACTTTTACCAACCGTAACAAGTCTTTACAAGATTAGATTATATTCATCTACTTCTGAAACATCTGAAGTGTTACATCCTTTATTTGGATACAAACAACTTTTAAACTGGTTGTTCTAGAACTTAAGAATTGGACCCTAACGGCCTACGGTAATGAAAGTTAGCCGTAAGCTGTGGCCGGTCATTCAAGAGATGCAATAATTACTCAGGAATTGCCACAATTCCTACAATCAACAATAATATCATCTCATGTACATTTATTCAAGTTCGGCCTGCTGGGAAACGAACTGTTTCCAATTAGAAAAAGGGGGATGGAAGGCATTACAAAACTCTCATTGTAATCCCGCCGTGCGCGGTCCCGGCTGAAGAATAGGCCCGCAGCATCCTCTGAGCTTGGAGTATGAGCCATCCTAACAGAGGACCCCGAGGGAACCCCGGGATATAGAAATAGGACCCAGTATCTCCGGCTTGCAGGGTGTGACCCCTCCTTAACGGAGGCTGACCCCGAGGGTCCCGGGATATAGAAATAGGACCCATTCAGTGGTTGTGCGGGATTAATAAATACACAACCCATCTTTCGGATGGGATGTAAACTCAGGTCCACGTGTTGGGAGAAATGCCACGCTTCCTGCACGTTAAAGAACCCTTGTAGCAAGCTCTTTTTCGGGTGGTCCGTAGGTGATTGGCTACAAGGCTAAATTCCCCGCCCTTGACGATTTCACCCTACTTTTCCAGTGGCAGTCAGAATTTCCCGTCCCATGGCACTTTCCATACCCCAAAGTGATTATTTATCAACAAACTTGTTCTCGTCTTGATATAGCTGAAATATTGCTGAGTAGACGTTAAACAATATTCAATCAATCAATCATATTGTAATCCAATTAAGCTTGGATCCAAAGAATTAAGTTGTATCATGTATGCTGATGACCTAGTATTCCAATCAGAATCGGCTTAAGGTTTTCAAAATTGCATGAACAATGCATATGAATATTTTTGTAAATGGGGACATGACGTTAATTATAATATATCATAGGTAATGATTTTAAATAAATTTGGAAAGCTATCGTCAGAAAAATTCTTTATAAACAAACAATGAACCCTGAGGGAAACCCGGGGTATAGAAATAGGACCTAGTACATGTATCTCCTTCTTGCGGGGTATGACCCCTTCTAAACGGGACTGACCCCGAGGGAACCCCGGGATATAGAAATAGGACCCATTCCGCGGTTGTGCGGGATTAATAAATACACAACCCATCTTTCGGATGAGATGTAAACTCAGGTCCACGTGTTGGAAGAAATGCCACGCTTCTTGCACGTTAAAGAACCCTTATAGGAAGCTCTTTTTGAGTGGTCCGTAGGTGATCGACTACAAGGCTAAATTCCCCGCCCCTTTTGATTTCCCCCCTTCTTTTCCAGTTGCAGTCAGAATTTCCCGTCCCATGACCCTTTCCATACCCAAAGTGATTATTTATTAACAAACTTGTTCTCGTCTTGATATAGCTGAAGTATTGCTCAGTAGACGTTAAACAATATTCAATCAATCAATCAATATAAATAAACAATGCATAAAGTCAGTCAGGAACTATAAATATCTTGGTGTCAAATTAAGTTTAACTGCCAGTTTATAGATCTAAAACACTGGACTAAAAACACATTTTAAACTTGTTAGTCTCTATAAAAAATTTCCTTGTAACATTGAGAACTTTTTGCATGTATTTAATCATACTGTGAAACCAGTGGTGTTGTATTCGTCTGAAGTCCTGGGTATTTTTGATTTGATAAGAGTAAACAGATGTGCCAATGGTAATTGTTTTTGAAAGTGCATATGGGAAATTTCCTATTGAAAAAGTTAATGTTACTTTGTACTGATATCTTCTAAATGTAAATAAGAGAACTTGAAAAAAAGCACTTTATGGAGAGTTAGCTCAATACCCCCTTTTTATTGAATCAATGATGTCAATGATCAAATACTGGTATAGGCTGCATGATGATAAACTAAAAGATGCTTTGTTATCTGAATTCTTTGTGACAATGTTAATGAAATGAAAGGGACAACAGGAAACACCTACAATGGCTGAAAATTTTAATTACATGCCACAATCTGCTAGGGAACTACACAGTAAGCATGGTTAATAATAACCAACAATGTTGGCTTAACTGTGTAAAGGTTATTTTTGAAAAATGTGGTTTTCAACGTATTTATAATGATAGAAAAGCAATAAAAGGTAGAATGTGTCCACGATAAAGAATAAGTTGAAAGCCATGTTCCAACATGTAGTGACGAACTATTGTAGGTAAAGTGTTTGGAGAGACATCACGCTTCATGCAGTGTAAAGACTGCTTCTATATTTTTCTAAGGAAAGCAACTATACTGGGTATCGTAAAGAAGGCTAAATTTCCTGCCATCTTTTCCTGTGACAATCGAAACTTGTTAACCCGGTTGTCCTTTCCACCATTATTTCTCTTCTATTATGCTTGTATTTTTTTATTTGATTTGAATGTTCTCGTTCTGATATAACTTAAATATTGTTCACTGGACGTTAAACTCGAACTAATCAATCAAGTCAATATTTGTGAAATACCCTTTTCTTATACTGCTAGCATTTGCTGTTTCTTCCAGTCGTCTAGTAGCTTCAACTTTGTAGGCAACAGCAGCAGCATGACTGCATGCCTTTCATCTCCTTAAATCTTTAAAATGAAAATATTAAGTATTGTAATAATGATATTCACATTTTTTGTACATTAAAAAGTTACAGAAAGTATGTAATCGGAACTAATATTGCAAATTAAATATTGAAGAGAATGTAATAATGAGTTTACTCGTTCCTATAAACAGGGCTTCAATGTAGTTCAAAAATCTATTGAATAGGAAAAAAATAGCATGTTTAAAAGTGTTTAAAAATACTGTCCGCTTGTGAACCGGGAAGGTTAAGAAAAAATTAGCAGATTTTGGGAAAGGATCCCCATTAATGTTCCCTGTATTTAAAATGAATTTATAAGATAATTCATTTCTGGTATGACATCCAATTAACGATTTTTATTTAATAAAATAAAATATTATATCTATTTATACATTGATTATATGTCTTTAAGTCAAACCAGTTTCTACAAAAAGAATTAAAATATTTTAGTTTTTAAGCATATTTTGCAAATAAGTGTGATATTTATGCTCAAAATAATGAAATAATCAGAACTTACCCTGCAATACGTGTACAATGAAATGTTAGAATATGTCCAATCTTGTGAGCCACGATATATGATAAGTATATATTCTTTTTTGCTAGATTTTCTTTGACTGGGAAGGACATCAGCTCTGAGAAAAACGATATCTTCCAATTTTTGATCATGAAATAGTACCGGTTTGACATGTCGGATATGTAATGTCTGGCAATTGTTTCACATCATTTCTCAGTCCATTCTTTGATATCCCATAGGGGTCTAGTCACATCATCTCCTGTCAGTTTTCGCGAAAGCGGGGGACTATAGAATTCGCCTTTCCGTCATTCCGGATGTCGTTTCCGGATGATAACTTGAGTATCCCTTGCCCGATTGAAACAAAACTTATACAGATGGAAGGAATAGGGAAGGGCAAGAACCCTATTGATTTTGGGGTCAGTAGGTCAAAGGTCAAGGTCACAATTTCTAAAAATAGAATTTATTGCACCAAAATTTGGCCCGTGTGGGAAATTTTTATTTTTTATCCGATTTCGATGGGATTTTTTCCATTAGATTCCTCTCAATGAATGCTTTCATACATATGCCAACAAATTTCTGGTATCTCTTACCGTTTTCAAGATAATTGGGGTCAAAGGTGTTGGGGGGTGCCAAAAAATTTTTTTTTATTTTTCATCGGATTTTGATGGGGTTTTTGCAAATGCTTCCTCGTGAAAAATGCAATAAAACTCTCCCCCAACATTTTGTTTCATCTTGTACCGTTTTTCAGGTAAAAGGAACATACAACTCTAAGGCGGGGGACCTTGAGCACTGCTCTATTTTTCAATATAAAATGCGTCCTCGTGATTTAATTGTTTGGTGTAATCTGACATATCATTTTGTGAATCCCCCGAGGGAACCTCGGGGTATAGAAATAGGACCTACTATCTCCGGCTTGAGGGGTCTGACCCATTGAACCCCGGGATATAAAAATAGGAGCCAGTGTTCAACGCTGCGGGGTACAACTCCTCCAAAACTGGATGTCCGCGGTTGTGCGGGATGAATAAATACACAACCCATCTTTCGGATATATGTAAACTCAGGTCTAGGTGTTGGAAGAAATCCCATGCTTCCTGCACGTTAAAGGATCCTTTTAGTAAGCTCTTTTTGAGTGGTCCGTAGGTGATTGGCTACAAGGCTAAATTCTCCGCCCCTTTCGGTTTTACTCCACCTTTTCTGTGGCAGTCAGAATTTTCCGTCCCATGACCCTTTCCATACCCTTAAGTGATAGTTTATTAACAAGCTTGTTCTCGTCTTGATAAAGCTGAAATATTGCTTAGTAGACGTTAAACAATATTCAATCAATCAATCATTTTGTGAAAGTTTGGAAAATAATTACTGAATAGATGTTTGTATTGAAATGCTGGAATCCTCTTTGTTTATCGGTCAAATTTTTCGAGATTTTATATATTTCGTCCTGCATTTCAAAATCAGTTTGAGATAGAGGCTAAGTATGAATTGTTAAAATGTTCAGAATATCAAGATCTACACACATGGCAATTATGAAGAAAATCTTAATACCCATGTAGGAGCACTTTAAAAGTTTCCGCAAAACAATGGTTATGTGCACATTTGCAATGGCATGCTTCCTGATCTGGTAAGTTTGGGTTAGCAACTACGCAAAAGTCAAAATTTATCCATAATCCAATATATATAGTCCATAAAATTGTCTGGTAACAGAATTTCCAAAGAATAATTTGAACAGCTTATAATACAACCAGTGTTTTCCATTTTCAACGACAAAAAGGTGGTTGTTTTCCACAATTGCGAGGCTTTAGTATATACAAATGTATTTATACATCAATGGCAAACGAATACCGAAGCAAAAATGACGAAAGAGGGAATTCAAAAACCACATCAGTTATTTATCTGATACCTTCTATAAAAACAACGACCTGCCTCAAATGAAAGGTCGTTGTTTGGAAATAAGGGTGGTTGTTTTAAGCCACCTTTAAACAGGAATGGAAACACTGATACAACGAATAAAGTAATAAACTATTACTATTACTATTACAGTCCTTAACCATTAATGTCACATTGTGAGGCTAGTTCCATTAACAATGACAATGATTACTGGTGTTTACCGGGAAAATCTAAGTAAGCATATTCGACAAAACAAATCAATTTATCGAGAACATAAAGACAAGTAATAAAATCTAGATGAAATGTAAATTATTAGCTCACCTGGCCAAAGGCCATGTGAGCTTTTGCCATCACTTGGCGTCCGTCGTCCGTCCGTCCGTCCGTTTACTTTTATTCAAAGATCTTCTCCTCTGAAACTACTGGGCCAATACTAACCAAACTTGGCCTGAATCATCACCAGGGTATGCTCTTTCAATTTTGTGATTTTTATGTCCGTAGACCAAACAGCATGGCCGCTGTTACTAAAAATAGAACATAGGGGTAAATTGCTGTTTTTTGCAAATTACTCGAAAACCATTGCAAATATCAAAATTCTGGCAGGAGTGAAAATGATCAGCATGATGAGATCTACCTGCCCTGCAATTTTGGAGAATATCCGTTTACCCGTCTTGGAGTTATTGCCCCTTTTCCATAAAATTTTCAGTTTTTCGTTACTTCTGGTCTTATATATTGAAATTGATAGAAGATAGAAGTAAACTTTATGAAACAAAAATGGTCAGCATAGTAAGATCTACATGTCCTACAATTTTGAAGAAAATCTGACAACCCACATAGGAGTTAATGCCGCTTTTTCTTTGAATTTTCAAAATTTTTGAACGTTTTTACTTTTATTTCAAAAACTGTTTGAGATAAAGGTTAAATGTTAATTGCAAAAGAGTTGAGGTTTTCCAGAACTATAATTTCTGCATATGTCCAGCAGGTTCGCATCTCATCCAAGATGGCCGCCAGCGGGGAAGATGGTTTAACATAGGACCCTATGGGAAATGCATTCAAAGATCTTCTCCTCTGAAACCACTGAGCCAATGGGAACCAAATTTTGTCATAATAGTCCTTGGATGGTCCCCTTTAAAGTTTGTGATTTTTACGTTCTTACCTCATCCAAGATGGCTGCCAGCATGGTACATAGTTTAACATGAGACCCTACGGGAAATGCATCCAAAGATCTTCTCCTCTGAAACTACCAAGCCAAATTGAACCAAACTTGGTCACAATAGTCCTTAGGTGGTCCCCTTTAAAGTTTGTGATTTTTATTTTCATACCTCATTCAAGATGGCCACCAGCAGGGAACATAGTTTAATATAGGGACCCTATGGGAAATGCATCCAAAGATCTCCTCTGAAACTACCATGCCAAATTGAACCAAACTTGGTCACAATAGTCCTTGGGTGGTCCCCTTTAAAGTTTGTGATTTTTACGTTCTTACCTCATCCAAGATGGCTGCCAGCATGGAATATAGTTTAACAAAGGGACTCTATGGGAAATGAATTCAAATGTCTTCTTCTCTGAACCTAGTGAGCCAATTGGAACCAAACTTGATTACAATTGTCTTTGGGTGATCCCTTCCAAAGTTTGTGATTTTTAGTTTGTACCTCATCCAAGAATGAAAATGTAACATCTGCTGAACTGATTTATACTATGAATGGGTGGTCTATAGGTGACAATAAATAAAACCAGTGACCAGGTGAGCGATACAGGCTCATGTGAGCCTCTAGTTTTACAGAATTAGTCACTAATATAGAAACAATATTCAGTTGTGATAATTCACTAACAAAACAAATAATTTCGCAGCAAACTTCAAAAACCACAAAAGGATGCTTTACATGATGACCGAAAACGGTACAGATTGTGAATACTTCGTCCATAAAACATAAATTGTACAAACGTAGAATAATGCATAGATATGAAGCTAAAACTCCACCTTGAAAAATAAGTGTATAAAATATATTTATCAAATATGATAATATAAGCATATAGGAAAGCAAATAACGTTACCACGTGCCTTTATACCACAAGGAAAAGCAATCAATATGTGCAGATGATTAGCGTACTTTGATCAATTCTAAAAATATACATATGAATTTATTATATTCATGGTTACTTCAAGATGAAGAACAACAATAAAAGCGTTGTTCCTATGCTTGGTTCTACTATGTATTTGTAGAGACTTTGTTGCATGTGCATTTACTCCATATCCTTTCATTGGTTTTTTTTTATTTGTCACATATACTAAAACATCAGATAATGCCATTAACCTCATCGTTGGTAATTCAAAACTTTAAACAGATGATAAAGTCTCAATTTTTATAAAGTAAGTGAGAAGTGAGAGATGATCCTAGGACAATAGCAACATCGGGAAAAACAAAGAAATAGAAACACAACATGAGTACGGCACAGAAAAGAAAAATGAAGGTACACACACAAAGATGAAAAACACGGAACCTATAAAAACCAGAGGCTGCAAAGAGCCTGTATCGCTCACCTGGCTTTCATTTGCCACAATCAAGCTAACATTGTAAGTTATACAGTTGAACTTCAGTCTCTCCTATTTTGGTAGCTCTAACACCACCAATATTTTGAACTGCATGTTTAAAGTCTGATAATATTTTACTTTATTTCTTTCTTGGGCTTTTTTGACCAAAGAAGTTCTTGCTAAGGACCACTTTTGACACCAGTTTTGAAGTTGAGACATCATTTTGTAAATGGCAGTCAACGACAGGTTTTAACACCATATTTTTAAGTTACAACATCAATATCTATTTGGAAACCAAATTTCATTCAAATTTGAAAATGTTGAATTTTCCCGCCTTTTTTTTTTGGCAGCCATTATGAAAATGGCGGTCAACGAACAATCTTCAACACCAGCATGGCAAACATTTTATCAATTTACACTGAACCTCCATCTTCTATATTTTTGGAAATAAAATGAAAAATATAAAATTTCAAACAGGAGGAAAGCTGTCAGTGTGACAGCAAACCGGGTTTTCTTTTACATGGACACTGAATTAGCATCAAGTGAAGCAACACCTGAAGTGGAACTCGTGTGGTATGGTGGTTACGGATGGATATCTAAGTATTCGCTAGTCGTGTAACATACTCAGTAAAATGTAGATCCAAAAGACAACAACATCCGTACTACCGCTGCAAATATGGATTTTATTTCGTCTACATGTTTCGCCCCGTTAAGGGCTTCATCAGGACAGTTAACATTATAAACTAGACATCTGAAGTATGAAAAATGTGGTTAAGTATTATAAAGCGACGTCATAATTAAAATGAAAGAACATTGCTACAAAAATAGAATGTAAATCAACATTAAAATGAAAGTTATTTTTAGCGTTCTTATTTCTTGGTTCTGTAACAATGGATCGTGTAATTAGTGTCTATTGGGCACATGCCAGTGTTAGGATACTCTCCTGGTAAATGTCTATACTCCTCTAGACATACATAGTCGGAGTATTTGGCAAGTTGAAGAGCTGTTGACCATTCGGTTACGGTGTATGGTTTAGTAGTTGTGGATGTGGAGCATTGTGGAAATGATGCTTGTTCCTCATGTTCCTCTTCACTGTCACTACTCAGATATAGATCGGTTGTTAAATCAACTGTTGGTGTTGCATAGTTATTAGGTGTGGGAATTCTCCAGAAAGTTGGTGGTTTAGTCCAAACGATCTCTCTGGTGGCTTCTGTTGGTGGTGTCCAGGGTTTTAAAGGTTCAGCTAAATCCCTGGGTTTTTATTTTCCTCTATTAATCCTCTTTGAAATTCCAAATCGTGTTCTCTTGATACATGTCTCTTTGCTGAGTCCTGTCGGAGAAACTTTTTTCGACACCATGTACATGTATAAGTGGTCATCGTTGCACTATGGTGTGTGTTAAAATGTCTTTTTAGATTCCAATGGTACTAAAAGATTTGTTACATCGTAAGCATGGCAATTTTGTTGATATCCGCGGTTTTCTTGGTGTGGTTTTGGTTTTGGCCATAATTTAGGTACGTAAGTTTTAAGCCCCACGGCGATTGTGTGTTGAGATGGTGAATATATGCTTCCTCAGTTCTTAGTCGGACGTTGGCATTAGCGACGGTGGTTTTGATGCCGGTGATTGTTACGTTGCGAAAACTATGTTCGGCGGAAGTGAAATGTAATGACACTGGTTTATATTGGTTCCCGTTTCTAATGTCGTTCATGTGACCGTAGAATTTCTCACTGAGTGTATTCCCGGTCTGTCCTATGTATTGTTTTTTACAATTTCTACAACTTATCACATAAATTAGACTCTTTGTTGTGCAGTTGATGTGTTCTCTGATCATAATCTCTTTTTCGTTGGAGTGACTGATTATTTTTAATGTTTATTTACATTCTATTTTTGTAACTATGTTCTTTCATTTTAATTATGACGTCGCTTTTTAATACTTAACCACATTTAACTACATTTTTCATACTTCAGACGTCTAGTTTATAATGTTAACTGTCCTGATGACGCCCTTAACGGGGCGAAACATGGAGACGAAATAAAATCCATATTTGCAGCTGTAGTACGGATGTTGTTGTCTTTAGGGTCTACATTTTACATGGACAGTTTATTTTACACATGGGTTGACCGGGAATATTTTCCATGTTAAACCTTCCACCAAACTAGCCTATTTCTGAAAGTTCAGAAACGTGGATTTTAATCACCATAGGCTCCAAGGAGCCTGTATCGCTCACCTGGTTTTCAGTTGCCACAATCAAGGTAACAATGTAAGTTATACAGTTCATCTTCAGTTTCTCAAACTTTCGTAGGTCGAACACCTCCAATATCTTGAACTGTTTTTAAAGTTTGATCATGTTTTATTATATTTCTTTGTTGGGATTTTTTGATAAAAAACGTTCTTGCTTAGGACTACTTTCGACACCAGTTTTGAAGTCCAGACGTCGTTTTCCAAATGGCAGTCCACAAACAATTTTTAACATCGGTTTTGAAGTCGCAACATCAATAGAAAAAAGAAGGGAAACGGGGAATGTGTCAAAGAGACAACGACCCAAAGGGGAGTAATAACAACTCAAAGCCACCATAAGATCTTCAATGAACGGTGAGATAACCCCACACCCAACGGCAGGTCGGAGTCGGCCCCTGAACAAAGAGCAATCAAGTCCAGCGAAATAAACACCATCCTAGACTCCTGTAGACATAAAGTAAACTAACTAGAAAAAGGACAAGACACACACAGGCTTAATAAATTCCTGACTTAGGACAGGCGCAAACCTGCTGCGGCGGGGTTAAACTAGTTTTATTGGATCAAAACCTTCCCCTACAGCCAATGTGATAAATCAAAAGAACAATCGTAACAACAGTAAAATTCAGTTGGCAATATCTATTTTGAAATCAAATTTCTTTGAAATCGGACAATGTTGAATTTTCCCGCCTTTTTGGTAGCCATTTTAAATATGGCGGTCAACGAACAATTTTTAACATCAGTTTTGAAGTTGCGACATCAAGACCTATTTGGAAACTAAATGTCATTGAAATCGGACAATGTTGAATTTTCCCGCTTTTTTGGTGGCCATTTAATATTTTGAAAATGGCGGTCAACGAACAATTTTCAACATCGGTTTTGAAGTCGCAACATCAATATCTACTTGGAAACCAAATTTCATTGAAATCGGACAATTTTGAATTTTCCCGCCTTTTCTGGCGGCCATTTTGAAAATGGCGGTCAAGGAACAATTTTTAATACCGGTTTTGAACTGGCAACATCAAGATCTATTTGGAAACCAAATTTCATTGAAATCGGACAAATATTGAATTTTCTCGCCTTTTTTGGCGGTCAAGGAACAATTTTCAACATCAGTTATGAAGTCGCCACAGCATGGCAAACATTTCATCAATTTACACTTAACCGTCATCTTCTATAGTTTTGGAAATAATAGATGAAAAATACGAAAATTTTAAAAATTCGGTGAAAAAAGGGCAATAACTCCTACAAGGGTTTATGGATTTTCTTCAAAATTTCAGGGTTGGTAGATCTTGATATGCTGAACATTTTTGCAATTAACACTTGACCTCTATCTGTTACACTTTTTGAAATAAAAAATAACACTTTTTGAAGTATAAAATGCAAATATTTTGAAAATTTAACGGAAAAGGGCTATAACTCCGAGACGGGTTTTCAGATTTTCTTCAAAATTACACAGTGGGTAGATCTCATCATGCTGATTTTTACCCCATGTCAGATTTTGATATGTGTAACGGTTTTCGAGTTATTAGCCAAAAACTGCAATTTACCCCTATGTTCTATTTTTAGCAATGGCGGCCATGTTTTTTGACCGGCCAACTAATCGAACATAACTTTGAGAAGCCATACCCTGGTGATGATTCAGGCCAAGTTTGGTTACATTTGGCCGAGCGGTTTCAGAGGAGAAGATTTTTGGAAATTGTTGACGGACGGACGACGGACGCAAAGTGATGACAATAGCTCACATGGCCCTTCGGGTGAGCTAAAAACATGGACTGGTGAGATCAGGTGCTCAGAGAGAGTAAACATATCCTGCTTCTTGTAAGACGCTCGCCTTGTTGAACGTCTCAAATCCAGTAAATGAAACAACAATAATAATTATTAAGCTTTTAAAGGGAAAGGTCTGTTGTCATCTGGGAAACCGATATCCAATAGGGCCACAAGATAATGATGTCGACCTTAAAACTTCTGAAGGGATGACTAAGTGTTAACTAACATACCCTTGTTTGAGTAGCCTATGTCTGATCAAACGGGCCCTATGGAAGTAACTGTATCGACCACGGCACAAGCCCTTGAATATCAATTGAGCTTTGAGATGCAAACTCCGTATGCCGGCGCTGTTGGGATGTTGCTACAAAGAAAAAAGGTAGTTGACTGTTTGAAAAGTGAAGTCATCGAGTTTCTCATACAGCTTAGTTTGAAATCTACCTCAGTTGTCAATTTCAAGATGAAGGATAAGTAACAAGGCTGATGAGGAAGTGTCTGTAGTATTTTTTATTTTTTATTGGCTCCAGCTACAGAGCTGCTGCCGGGCGCGTCCCAGTTTGTGGATAGGGGAATTCCCTGTCTATACGGGATAGCCAGGTCATAATACGGAAAGCATGACCACGAACCATTGTAGCCAAACTGTTTAGAGAATTGCCTCGCTGACCCCGTGTCTAAAGGGGACTCGAACAGAAGGCTAAATTTCCTCCCCCTACCCATTTATCCCCTTTTCTGGTGATATTCATAATTTGCCCCGGTTGCCCCTTCCACATTTGTTCCTTTCTTTTGTTATTTTTATTTTTCTGAATTGATCAACTTGTTCTCATCCTGAGATGGCTGAAATAATGCTTACTGGACGTTAAACTCTGACTAATCAATAACTCAATGAAGCTAAAATTGAACGATTTTTTGTCTTTATTTTTGAAGAAGCCCTTAAATGAACCCAGCCTCATAACAGTGGAGAACCAGATCGGCTAGGAGAGGTGCACAGGTTGTGCCCACCCCGAGGGAACCCCGGGATATAGAAATAGGACCTAGTATCTCCGGCTTGCGGGGTATGACCCCGAGGGAACCCCGGGATATAGAATAGGACCCATTCCGTGGTTGTGCGGGATTAATAAATACACAACCCATCTTTCAGATGGGATGTAAACTCAGGTCCACGTGTTGGAAGAAATGCCACGCTTCCTGAACGTTAAAGAACCCTTGTAGCAAGCTCTTTTTTGAGTGGTGCGAAGGTGATCGGCTACAAGGCTAAATTCCCCGCCCCTTTCGATTTCACCCTACTTTTCCAGTGGCAGTCAGAATTTCCCGTCCCATGACCCTTTCCATACTCCAAAGTAATTATTTATTAACAAACTTTTTCTCGTCTTGATATAGCTGAAATATTGCTCAGTTGACGTTACCAAATATTCAATCTATCAATCAGTTTGTGCCCATTGGAATAACAATTGTCTGCTGAAAAACGAGTCATCCAAAATTTTTAATGTAGACTTTTTCACAACCTACAACAATGTACCTAAATCTTCTTTCACCATTCTTACGGGAGAAACATCTATGAATTAAATCTTTCAGTGGCGTTTTCGTAATACATGGAGCGAAAACCTTTGAAAATGAATGCAAATAAAATACTTCATATAATTTACATGTTATTACAAGTATAGATGTATTTCACATTTTAATTTTCTAATGTAAATATCAGGCTGAAATTAGTTTTACATTACGTGGAAGTAACTATGTTTAATTTCGATATGTTTATTTATCCATGCTTACTGCATGTTTTTGAATTTTGTCCTTTTGTACAATTCTTATATGTACGCTTTTGAATGACTTTGGTCTAGGTGAAACACTACATTATCATGATTATTGATTGTCTTGTATAGGGCAGACATGGGTTATTTAGCAGTTGGTCAATCAGCCAATAGAATCCAAGTTTACATCTGCATAACCGCACAATTTGGTTTGGATTGTAAGTAGGATAGTAAATGTTTTCTAGAATGCGTTAAGTCTTAGAGAGAATAGAAGGATGGGGTTTATTAAAATGTTGGAAATGGTTGGAAATTTCATCGGGTTGATTCCCGATCTATGCCCGTTCATGCGTTCGTTCAGTCTTTCGTTAGTTTCTCCGACATAAATAAGGCCACATAAATAATATTCTATACTGTAGACAAGAATTTCAGAAGCACAATTAACATCATCATAGCTTCTAGTATGGTACGTCTTATTTGTCAGATAACCAGTAAAGAACGTATCTGTTATCAAAATTGCACATGTTTAACAGTTTTTAATCTTAAATTTTGAGAAAGTACACTGTTGTTCATCATCATTATAAATTAAAATGTCATGTAGAGTTTTTTATAAGTTCTAGAGCTCGTTGAAGCTAATAACATCATCTTGCCTGTTTATTACTTGTAGTATAAAAAACATCTAGATGTTTGGTTTCTTTCCTTGTTACTTTCTCCTGTTTACATTAGTCAACAACTGATTGACCTGTATTAAATTGAAGTAGTTGCCGGCTTTCGTTTCCAGACCTTTCAAGGTTAAAGTTTGTCCTGCTTGATTTGTCCTCATTTCCCCATCTGACATCTTTTTTATACATGCACTTGAATAATGACCTTCCGCCTGACGCCTATTACATGTCAAGTTAGGTCATTAAGGACTTCTTGAAGGGGTTGAACTCAGACGTTCAATTGTTCTAGCCAAATAATTTATCATACTTCTTAATGTTGAGAATTTGATTTCTTTTTAACTGATTTAATATCTGCCTCAGTGTATATATTTGATATTGTATCATCCGAAAAAATACTTGTCTAGTTTTAAAATTTGGTTTCGATCCAAAAAGAGCCATTTGATTGTTTGTGGCAGCTTCCATTTTATTCGAGTTCTTTACACCGTTTTGTGAATTTTATCCGTTGCAGATCTTGTTGCGTCCTTATCTTTACATCCGCGAAGGAATGACTCGACCGCCATTTGATTGATAGTGTCTTTACAAGCACCCGGCGCCTGAATCTGTTTTCAGGGGCTCCGGACACTGAGCTGCCGTGCGCGTCCGCAGTAAGGGGAAAATCTTGTCTCTGCGGGGTAGTCAAATTATAATACGGAATTTTTACCGCGAACCATTGTAGCCAAACACCACGTACGCTCCGTGCAGTATCAAACCCCTTCTCTATTTTTCTTAGGAGAGTCGGTGGGACTCGTAAAGATAGGTAAATTTCCTGCCTCTACCCATTCTGTGATTTGGTGGTCTTTTAGATGTTTAGATTTTATATTCACTAGAGAGACATAAGTTGTCGAAATGACCATATGCAGAAGGTAAATTGACAGTAACTTCGGTTTTTAGCTATTCCTCCCTTTTTCCAGTGGCAATCAAAACTCGTTTAAGCGGTTGTCTTTCCACTTTTTTCAGCTTTTCCCCACTATTTTCTTCCTTTACCTTTCACTTATCTAACAGATTAAATTGTTCTCGTCCCGATATAGCTGAAATAATGCTTTTTGGATGCTAAACGTCTGGGTAACAATTCACTGCCAAAAAATGCATTCGCTCTGAGAATTTTTCGAATGACTCGCCATCTTTCTGCTTCACGTAGTTGTCTTCTTGCAGCAATAGGTGAATCTTTCACCTACTGCGTAACGTTAAGTTGTCTCTTTGCAGCAATAGGTGCATCTTAAATGGAAAATCTGGGTCTTAACTTTTTAGTTTGTGAGCTTATAGTATGAAGAATTCTTCATTTCTCTAGCAAAGTCTAGTGCTTTATCTTGGAGTGAATCCAGGAATCGTTTTTTGCATTTCCTGTCGCTGCATTTGTGACAATTGGTCATTTTTATTCAAATGAAAACTCCTAGTTTCCACCACCTCTAAGATGGTGGAGGACTCTTCCTTGACCTTGATCTTGACTTACAAATATACTTGGTGAGTAGTAATATCTATCAGCAGATTTAGCAGTGTGTAAGTTGGTGTCTGGAAAATTCAGAAATCTCTGAGCTGTCTTCACTGCTTGCCCTCTCATGCCTTGACGATCTGCATCTATCGGAATGGCAATCGTAACTCCTGTTGTGAACTCTGTAGTCATGTGCCATAATTGTGTTGTGATCGGACTTTTGCCCAACAGGAAAATCACTTGTAGAATAGCTCAGGTATTAATGTGGTAAAAATCTTCGAGATGGAGCTACAATGTCAGGCAAAGACGTAGCATAGACGGGGATTTACAGGTGGTGGAAACAACACTGCTCGATAGCTGTACTGGTTTGGCTGATAACTTGGTGTTGAAGGCATAAATGGAGGTCCCGAATTGGACTCATCATAGCGTTATTTTTAGTTGCATTTTCTTCAGTGTGTGAAACATGCTTCATGGACGGTTCGGGTCTTGTTGGTGTGTACTGACAGTAGGGCATGCTGTTTTGTTGTGAAAAAATAGGGTATAACAGGAAACATCTACAATGACTGAAAATTACAATTAGATGCTGCAATTTGCCAGGAAAAAAACACATGAAAAACACAAATAAGACAAAAGCAAAGCGTAAAGAACGAGGGGAACTCGGGACAGCCGGTACTACCAAAGCCTGCCGCAAGGCTAAAACGTTTTTTGTATACCCAAACCTTGTGTCTGAGCTTGGAAAGTGTCTATTGTCTATCCCGGCACCTGAATCAGTTTTCAGGGGCTTCGGCTACAGAGCTGCCGGGCGCGTCCCCAGGTGGTGGATAGGGGAATGCCCTGTCTATGCGGGGTAGTCAGGTCATAATACGGAAAGCCTGACCGCGAACCATTGTAGCCAAACTGTGTGGAGAAACGCCACGCTCCATGCAGTATAAAGACCCCTTCTATATTTCTCTAAAGAGAGCAGACGCACTGGGTGTCGTATGGAAGGCTAAATTTCCTGCCCCTACCCATTTCTCCAATTTTCCAGTGGCAGTCAAAAGTCGTTGCCCAGGTTGTCCCTTCCACCTTTATTTCTTTCTTCTGATACTTTCAATTTTTTTAATTGATTAACTTGTTCTCGTCCTGATATAGCTGAAATATTGCTCATTGGACGTTAAACTCTAACTAATCAATCAATCAATCTATTGTCTATCACTGTGCTCTTGAATGACTCTCTGGATTCTTCAATATCATCCCGTGTGTTATTTTTCTAAATGGACTATTATACTTTAATTGCTTTCTCTTAACAAGTAAGGTTTGTTTTGAGTTGTCATGCTGGAGCAATTTGTCAGCCAGGTGTTCCCAGTAGTCACATTCTTCTTTCAATTATCTTCTTTTGGCATGCATTGTTTTGTTTGCAGGTTTTGTATTTGTTTGTATGACATTTCGCTATTTGTCCGTTCGTCCTCCTATTGGTTCTGGAAACCAATAACCACTTAGTCTAACCATTGGTGTCTGCGGGAAATTCGGTTACCAATTCAAGTGTGTTTGCATCGATTTTTGCAACCGACTTTCTAATCTTGAATGTTGATCTAGTCCCCATTTTTAACAGTTTTCAAAACAGAATGGTTGTACAATACTTATTCTAATTATATATTAATGAAATTGTAACAACAAAATCAAAGTAGATAATTATCCAAAACATCACAAAAAGAATCGGTGATAAAAAGTAAATAAAATATTGCAAACAAAACAATATGCAATTAATGTATTTATTAACAATTAGATAATGTAAATACAAACACCATTTTAAAGACTTCTTATACCAAATCTGATGTGATATCAAGACAAGGACACCATTTAGTTCAATAACTATAAAAAAAATTGCAGAAAAAACTGAGCGGAAAGCAACTTAGATCATATCCGTGCTTTATATCCATGTTATAAATTGATTTTGTAAACTGCGATTTGCTTTGATTCTTGAATGAAATAAAATTAAAATCTGTATTGAAATTTGTCATAGAAATGTTCTACAAATTACGTATAGTATTGTAAAAAATAAACAAAAACATTGTTTTACTAAAATGTAATTTTTCAAATACTATTAATCAATTTAACAAGTTTTGATATAACGTAACTTTCAAATAATAATTTTGAATTCTACTTCAACATCCAGCAGCTAGGTATACAAAAAGTGTCATAACACGAATAATGAACAAATTGGGAAGGTTGTAATAACAATGATAGTACACAATCGCTAAGAATGAACTCTAATAATTTTAATCCCATTTAAAAGTTTTGAATTGGTAAGTATAAAAGACATGAATTCAGTGGTGGGGAAGATTGTCATAAAATGGATGAAAATTCGACTGGTATCACAGCTGTAAATGCTTCCATTTTTGTGTTCTAAACTGGTTATCCAGCATTGAATAATTTGTCAATAGTATCATCTTCAGTCGGACATATAGTTTAGCCTGCCTAGGAAACTACTTGAATTCTGTGTCATCATGATCAAGTCGATAAAGAATGGTTCCGTCATGTAAGTATTTCAACACACGGTGATAGTTACAACTGGTTCTCAAACACGACAGCCAGTCCTGATAGAAGTGAAGTACTTGAGAGAGGTTTAGTCTTTAAAGAAATCATATGCTATGTTACGAACTGATTAAGGTTGTGAAGGTCTCACGGATTTGTTAATGTCAACATACTTTCGGGGCTAAAGATTGGTCTGTTTTTTTTTATCTTCCTTTCAACTACACTATCACCGTATACGAATTTGTATTTCCGTATACGAATTCGTATACTTCATAAATAAAGGGTTGATAGTTTTATTTTTGTAATAAAATTTTTAGGAATAGGTACTTGTTGATAAATAACGACTATCCTTCAATTTAAAGCCAGATATACTTACCCATGTATACTATATTTGCAAAAACATGGGCGTATACGAATTCGTTACTTCCTGTCCCCACATATACAAATTCGTTAACTCCCTGAATTTTAACAAGTACGAATTCGTATACTTCCTGTTTTTTGATAAACTAAAGTAAAATGATGGTCAATTGGTTTTATTTGTCGTAATTTTGAGAAAAAGATGAAGATACAATGGAGATTTTAAAGAAATAAAAAGTCATCAGGTAAGTACATTTTCAAAATGTCTCCTGCCCTTTTTTTATTGCATTAAAATCTACAAATTTGAGTAAGTATATGCAAGACAATTTTTGGCCTCCACCTTGAACAGGTCCATCATTTATGATTCCTCAAGTTGCAAATGCATTTGCATGTAAAAGAATATGATGAATGTTTATACAGCTGCTGATTACATTACAGATATTTCTAGGAACATGCCCTATTGTCAGTCCATCCAAATCTTTCACCAATACAGCATGAATGTCGTATCTGTTTCCAGATTCTGGAATACAGTTCAGAGCAATTCCCACCTCTGGTCTCTGCCTATATACATGGAACCTGTAATAAAACATTGACTCCATTGAAATATTTTATATATTTTTGCATTTATTGTAAATAAATAAATTGAACGAAAAAGTTATGATTTAGTTCTATTAAGTTTATTGTGCTTTCTTCTTATAGAATACTTACCCATTTATTGTAGAAAATATAGCCATCACTTCATTGTCCTCCCAACCATTCTCATCACAAATTCTGTGCATTCTTGTCAACCAGTCCCTCTTCTCTACCATCTCCATATTTCAAAATTTCCCACCAGTTGAACATAGATGGGGAAAATCTCAAAATTGCATCTACTGTTTGAAAACCTTTATTCTTTTTTTTTCTATTGCAGCAAAAATATTGGAAAGATTAAAAGCTTAAAGAGAAGTTTGAGAAAAGGTTTATCTATTGACGCATTTGAGAAATAACTAAATACCGAAGTTACTGTGAATTTACTTTCTGCATATGCGCATTTCGACAAATTATGTCTCATCAGTGCAGATAAAATCTAAACGTTTGGAAGACCATAAACTCAAATATGTTTAAAAACTGATAGAGAACAAATAACCAAAGCGATCTAAATGTAAAGCCAAAATAAGCTAAGGACAGAGCTTTGCATGAGGGAGATACTCCTTAGTTTTCAATAAAATTTACAAAATTTTAGATATTGTAAGATTTCAAAAATAATCGGCTTTCGGGTCAGCACCGAAGTACTGACTACTGGGCTGGTGAATACCCTCGGGGACTAACAGTCCACGAGCAGTGGCATCGACCCAGTGGTAACAAATAACTAAATACCGGATTTACTGTGAATTTACTTTCTGCATATGCGCATTTCGACAAATTATGTCTCATCAGTGCAGATAAAATCTAAACGTTTGGAAGACCATAAACTCAAATATGTTTAAAAACTGATAGAGAACAAATAACCAAAGTGGTCTAAATGTAAGGCCAAAATCAGCTAAGGACAGAGCTTTGCATGAGGGAGATGCTCCTTAGTTTTCAATAAAATTTACAAAATTTTAGATATTGTAAGATTTCAAAAATAATCGGCTTTCGGGTCAGCACCGAAGTACTGACTATTAGCTGGTGAATACCCTCGGGGACTAACAGTCCACCAGCAGTGGCATCGACCCAGTGGTAACAAATAACTAAATACCGAAGTTACTGTGAATTTTCTTTCTGCATATGCGCATTTCGACAAATTATGTCTCATCAGTGCAGATAAAATCTAAACGTTTGGAAGACCATAAACTCAAATATGTTTAAAAACTGATAGAGAACAAGTAACCAAAGTGATCTAAATGTAAAGCCAAAATCAGCTAAGGACAGAGCTTTGCATGAGGAAGAGATACTCCTTAGTTTTCAATAAAATTTACAAAATTTTAGATATTTTAAGATTTCAAAAATAATCGGCTTTCGGGTCAGCACCGAAGTACTGACTATAAGCTGGTGAATACCCTCGGGGACTAACAGTCCACCAGCAGTGGCATCGACCCAGTGGTAACGAATAACTAAATACCGAAGTTACTGTGAATTTTCTTTCTGCATATGCGCATTTCGACAAATTATGTCTCATCTGTGCAGATAAAATCTAAACGTTTGGAAGACCATAAACTCAAATATGTTTAAAAACTGATAGAGAACAAGTAACCAAAGTGATCTAAATGTAAAGCCAAAATCAGCTAAGGACAGAGCTTTGCATGAGGAAGAGATACTCCTTAGTTTTCAATAAAATTTACAAAATTTTAGATATTTTAAGATTTCAAAAATAATCGGCTTTCGGGTCAGCACCGAAGTACTGACAACTGGGCTGGTGAATACCCTCGAGGTAAAGAAAAGAAAAGATGCGGCTGCAAAGTACATATGCAAACTGAATCTACATCGCGTCTGTATCGCACATCTGGAAAGGATTTCAAGAAAAGTGCTCTGGAAAAATCTTATTGATAAAGGATTGATATCTCGAAATGCAAGCTATGTTTGTGAAATTTGTCTTTCTCCTGACCATGCTAACAATACAGAAAACAAAATAAACAATTTGAAAAAAGAAAAACATGAATTTTATTTAAATACACAATCGACAGAAAGCGCCGAATCCCAGAATAGCAGTAATGAAGACAACTTGTCAGAATCATGCAAATTTGACAGTCCTTTTATTGAAGAAACTGTTAATGCATTGAAATCAAAAGTGTATCAGATAGAGATATAAGGAAATTGTGTGAGGCCCTTGGAATGTATCTTAATGATATAATAACACAAGATATGAAATTATTATCGCAGAAATACAGAGATATCAATATTGTTACACATTTAAAACCCCAAGATTTCCTTCTACAACGACCACTTATACTTGTTACTCTTCTTAGCAATTTAGTGGGGGTTAATGTGTGTTCGAAGTTTAAAAGTAGTTATAGAAACTTAAGTGGAATGTGTGTACTGCTAGAACACATTTATAGTTTAAGAAACAAGAACTTCATTCGTATTTTTGCTTTTAGTTTAAGTTTATTGAAATGGAGTCTTACTGGAAGTAAACTGGGGCATAGTATTGATAACACCTCCTCTGCCTGTGGCAGTGTCACCACTATGAAAGTGGTCAGCATCACCAAACACTTGTTTTTAGCAAAACAGTATTGATGTGTTTTTTTACAATACTCAAAGAATTTGAACGACTAGACGGGTGAGTTAAGGTGGGTCAACTCCAATGGATGTGGCAATTAACAAAATACCGAGGTTACTGTGAATTTAGGTTCTGCATATGCGCATTTCGACATCTTATGTCTCATCAGTGCAGATAAACTCGAAACATTTTGAAAATCATGAACCGAAATGTGTGTAAAAGCTGATAGAGAAATAGAGAACAAATGACCAACAGGACCTAAATAGGAAAACCAAAACCAGCTAAGGACAGAGCTATGCAAGAGGGAGATACTCTTTAGGTTTTAACAAAAGTTTCGTAAATTTAGATATTGCAAATTTTCAAATAAAATCGGTTTTTCGGGCCAGCACCGAAGTACTGGCTACTAATGTATTTTTTATTCAACGCAAAGAGCCATCAAACATACAGACTAAATCAGAACTGAAACCCACCCCTAGCTCAGTCCTAAACATGAATAAAGAATGTATTAAAAATGTTTTCAATTCTTACAAAAGAAATATACAACAGCAGTTAACTGAGGTGTCATATTCACTAACATTTGAGGAGGAATCAGGGGAATTTAAAGATACTGTGTTTTATAATTACGCTGAATTGAATGAAAACAAATACGTGTGCAATGGATGTGGATATGTTATATTCCCACATTAATGACATGCCTAGAGTGTAATTATAATCCAAATTTTGTAGATAGGTCAACTTTGTATGGAGGTGTTCCATCAGAACATCCATCAGGTATTCCAAATATAAGGTAAGGGGAAATCATAGCAGTGAATCCAAAAAGTCATGATACAGTAAAAGAAGTGCAAATAAATTTGCAATCACAATGTGAAATTGGCAAGACAAGGGAATGGGTTCGAGTTGGTTGTGATGGTGTTCCATACTCATTAGCCGATAAGCTGATCAGGAATTTAGTGATGTGCAAAGTGTGAAGGAACCATATTGATACATCCAAAGAGACAATTCAGTCGCATTTTACTAATGTACATCCTGAAAATACAAATGTTGAATTTGTCAAGGTATTTGATTCAATTCTGCTTGTACCAGGAGCTGGTCATATCGAGTTAAATTCTCTAAGAGCCTTATTTATATTTTATACACATATATTTCTTGAAAAATTAGCTCAGAAGCTTGGATTTTGTAGTAAAAATGCAAAGGAATTTATCATTAATTGTAGCAGTCATCATTTGTCTCGGCAAATCTCAGTTATAATATATGAATCTTTTGCCAAAGAATTAGTACGAGTATATTTAATATCATGTTTTAAAAGAAAAGTGACGCCATCCATGGCAGATTTTGTATTCTGGAGATATTCTGAGGTTAAAAATCCAAATTATAATTTTTACTATGATTTAACATTTAATTTGTTACTTGGTTTGAAATTGTTTCGTAGTGGCATTAGAAAAAACAATTAAAAGTTCATGCTTGCCGACAGACAAGCAGTATCACCATTAATATTCATTTGAAAACATAGAATTTATCAACATAAAATTGTCAAAGACTTGCAAATAAGATCAACTGCTCCCGATGAAGTACTAAACTACATTGAAAAAAATGAGTCTTTCTCAGTCTCAGGTGATTGTACACGAGGTGAAGGAGATGATTATATTATGGAACACAACAATCGTGTTTTGAAAGGACACTTACCTCCTGATGTACCATCTGTTGACGACTGGGTGACAGCTAGCCGTTCACACAAACCATTGAAACAGATTAGAAAATCTGTGTTAAACAATTTTGAATTGAAAGATCCAAGCGATGACCATGGATCTACATTCAATCACGACAAAGAGGTTCATATGTTTAGGACAGAAATAAGGTAATCAAATCTTCTTGAAAACCCTAATGTAGAGGAACCACTTAAGTCCTTAGATGGACAAGAATTGCATCCTGATCTTGTTAATCTTGTTGCTCAAAATAACTTCTCCAAATATGTTACTAGTGGTAAGGATGCTGAATTATCACCTGTTTTTATAACATTGTCGGATGAAGAGGTATTTAATAATGTGAACTCATGGACAAACAGCAAAATAGTTATAGAAACTCAAAAATTAATTTCTCAGTTTAATTATGAGAGTCTTTCAAGTGCATATAGTGCATAATGTTTCAAAGGACAATAGGAATGCCCTGGTTCTTTTTTATGAAGAGGTTAAGGTTGTGTATGAGACTGAATTAGCTCTTGAGATACAGGAAATTGAATTTGATAATTATCAATTTTGGTGTCTTTGAGTTATGCCATTTGTTCCATAATGCATGAGTAGTTGTGAACAAATTAACAAAAATCTAACGACTGCAGTATATTTATATAATTGATTGATCAGTTGTAACCACTAAACCTCTTTCACAGCTCCTCACTACTTTGTTGACCGCAGTCAGAGATGGCATGAAAAATTACTGTAACAAAGCTTACTCCACCAGCGGTGTGAATCAAATGTGGATTCTTAAAAATTCAAAAGATCTCCTTGAACAGCTATCCTCAACCAGTCTTACCCATTGCCATAGCATTCAAACTTTTGACTTTTCTACACTTTATACAACCCTGCCACACAATAAACTGAAAACAGTAATTGCAGATTTAATACATCAATGTTTCTGCAGAAAAAATGGAGAACGCAGATACACCAATTTAGTTATAGGGAAAGACAAGACATATTTTGTTAAGAACCACACTGATTCAAATAAGAAGTACACTGAGACTGACGTAATCAAAATGTTAGAATTTTTGATCGACAATATTTTTGTCGAATTTGGAGGTCGTGAATTCCAACAGACAATAGGGATTCCTATGGGAACAAACCGTGCGCCGCTTTTAGCTGAACTTTTCCTTTACTCGTACGAGGCCAAGTTTTTACAAGGGCTTATTCAAAGATAACAAAAACATTTAGCCGAGTCCTTTAATTTCAGCTTCCGCTACATAGACGATGTACTTTCTCTTAATAATCCTAAATTTAAGGAGTATTTACATCAGATCTATCCAAATGAGCTTGAAATTAAAGAAACAACTGAAACACCTACTTCAACTTCGTACCAAGATCTGTTATTGTATATTGACGAAGAGGACGTTTGAAATCTAAGCTATATGACAAGCGTGATTTTAACTTCCCCACTGTGAACTTTCCCTTTCTTAGCAGCAATAAACCTACCTCTCCAGCCTATGGAGTGTACATTTCACAGTTGATTCGTTACTGTCGAGCATGAAGTTTGTACAGTGATTTTTTTAACAGAGCAAAAACTTTGTCCAAAAGCTGCTTAGTCAGGGATTTTTTCAACCTTTGTTAATTTCATCCCTCAAGAAATTCTATGGCCGTCACCATAGCATCATTGAAAGATATGACGTGTCAGTATCCCAAATGAAAGTGGACATTTTCAGCTAGATTCACGTCTTCCTGGATTTGACTACCGACTTTTGACTTTTTCCCGGATTGAATCACTCACAGTGTGACGGGTGCTATTAACAGAGCAGGACATGCTTACCCTTCCTGACCACCTGATGTCACTCTCGGTTTTTATGGTTCACACTGTCAGTGCTTTAGTTTTTTGTGTTGTCTTGTTAAATTTTAATTATGTCTTCGTCAGTTATGTCTGTGGAACCGATCTGTCCTTGTCAATGTTTGATACTAAGTGATAACAAAAGCTTTTCAAACTGTTTGAGGGTTAGAGTAGTAACATGTACCATTTTAATTGGTTTTGTCTCAGGGTTTGGAAATGGCATTAACCAATCGGCCACCTAAGAGATCTTTCACAAACATATATATGCCTCACTGACCGTGTGACGGGTGCTGTTAACAGAGCAGGACATGCTTACTCTTCCGGAGCACCTGATGTCACTCTCAGTTAAACTGGAGTTCACACTGTGAGTGCCTTTGTTCTGAATGTTGTGATTTCTGTTTCTGTGCTTTGTGTCTGTCTTTCGTCGTTGTTTTTGTTTCTAGCGTCATTGTTTTCTGTGTTCTCGTTTTTACCCTATCATTGGATTTCGATTTTTGTGAATTTCACTCGTTTGTTCCTTCGGTATTCTACTGCCGTTGTTTTGTAAATGAAAGCATCTTTTTTCAAGATATGCAAGTGCGCTAGAGATGGTTACATAAAAGAAAATAGTGCCAGTATATTTTAATTTGGGTTTCATCTAATACTATACATTACAAATACATTTAAGATTGACGTTATTTTATCTTTATTTAAAAGTTGTAAAACAGAACAAATTTCAAACAGAGTATTTTCATGTAAATGATTAACTATTTAATATTGAAGCATTTGAAAATATATATAATAAAAATTATGCTTTTAGATTTCATAAGATTGATTTGCCGGATTTCTTTTTAATCTCTTAATTCAAAGAATCAATCATTAATTTTACCACCTTTACATTAGAATTGAAATTACATTACAAAAAAACTGTTCTAAAACTTGCTAACTAATGTACAGTTGTTGGTAAAATGCTGAGGTGTATCTATTTTCTCTTATGTACGGGCGCGTGCTTCTTACAGTGAAAAGGGACCTTTTCTAGGTCCCTTTCACTTTTGTAATAAAGACCGATGCAGCTTTGGTGCACCCAGTAACTGCATTCTTGCCGTTTTGTTTTTTGGGTGCCTGTATGAGCAACTTAGCCAAAATGATGTTTGGCTAGATTGCCCACATACCCTACAAATTTCCTTTCTTTTAGAACATTTTTTTTGTGGTGCAGATGTTTTTGGCATTATAGGATAAGCCTTTACAGTGGGATGAATCGTCTTTGGGGATGCAGGTGCAGTATCAGCAGCATTTGTTTGAATGTCATCATCTCTAGTATTTGATTCTGCACCAGCATCCCCTGAATTTGTAACAGCTGGTTCTTCACTTTGAATTATCCCTTCAAGTGCGGACTTGCAAGTCCATTTCTTTCCATTTGCCCAAGTGGGTAGTAGACTCACATCAATAGTACAATGTGTTTGTACTTCTATTTCTTTTGCCTGGAAAAAGAAATTCTGTATATTATATCACAGAACTGTTGAAGAAGACATTTGTATGAATTAATGACACAGTGAGTACAGTAAAAAATAAAAATTTAAAACTGAAATAATTTATTTACCAAATCTAAATTTTGAAAACTTTCATATCTGAGGAGTTATCTCCCTTATACAAAGCTTTGTATTAGGTAATGCACAAAAAATGTCAGCATCAATTGACATTTTATAAATTTATTTGTTTGTTGAATCTGAAATAAATTCTTATACACTTAGAAGATAATATCATTTAAATTTCATTGACTTGCGTGTCATTTGCATTTTGGCATTACTTTTTACATCTTAAAGGTCTCTATCGACAGTTCAGACTTTGTGTTTTTTGGAATTTTTATACACTGAAGAGACTAAAATAATCAGATTGCATATATGCCACAGTAAAATTTACTGCAAGTCTGTTACTTTTGTGTATTTAGCAATTTTTTGTTTTGTGTTATAAAGCATATTTTTTCTAGACATACTCACTGCTAGTATCAGACTTTGTCCTCTTCGGCTGTAAGTAGATCTCCTTAACTCTGCCTCATCTATATAATGAATCTTTTTTTTTGTCCTTTGATTGTTTTTATTTTTTTCAGTTTTTATTTCTTCCTTTAGTCTTTCATAATACTCGTAAATTAGGGCCAGAACAAGTTAATCTTTTCCAGAAAAATGTTAAAGAAGAAAGAAATAAAGGTGGAAGGGACAATCGGGGTAACGAGTTTTGATTGCCGCTGGAAACGGGGAGAAATCGGAAGGGACTGGAAATTTGCCCTTCCATACGACACCCAGTACGTCCGCTCTCCTTTGAAAATTATGAAAGGGGTCTTTATACTGCATGGAACGTGGCGTTTTTTCATACAGTTTCGCTACAATTGTTTGCGGCCAGGTTTTCCCTATTATGACCTGACTACCCCTCATAGATGGATCATTCCGCTATCCAACTGGGGAAGCACCTGCAGCTATGTTGGCGGTGCCCCTGAATACCGATTCAGGTGCTGGATCCGACTATTTGAACAAGAGACGGTCGCCCACCAAAAACATCCTCTCTGTAACATTATTCAGCATCAAAATAATTCTTTGGCCAAGGTCTTCTAAGATCATATTGATGCATCATTATAATATATGTAGATGATATTGTGCTTTGTTTTCTCGGTAAAAATATGAACAATATAGAAAGACAACTGCAACTTGTTCAAACAGAACTGAAGAATATGCCGTTGACAATGTTTTTTTAAATTTTCCAGCTCTAAAATAGTGAAATGAATTTCCCTTGTAAACGAAAACTGCATCCAGATCCAGAGCTTAAACTGTATAATGATACTATTACTATTGTAAAAAAGATCATATTCCTTGGTGTAATTTTTTATGGTAGACTTTCTTTTCTACCCTTAATCATAATGCTAAAAATAAATAATTCAAGACATTAAATACTCCTACTGTTATGTCGAGTACAGACTGGGGTACAGATAGCACTGCTTTATTAAATCTGTATCAATCGTTTTTTCAATTAAAGGTAGATGATGGATGTTTCACTTACGGCTCTGATTGTAAATCATACATCAATTTACTAGACCAAGGTTTACATATACACATATTTTAATTCAAACTGCAATTATTTTTAAAATGTATTCCTCTCAGCAGCACTAGAACCCATACATAGGAAATCCATAATTTCAAAAAATGTTAAAAATGCATACAACCAAACGAAATACAAATAATCAGTTATACATTTCAGTTATGGTGTACTTGTTCTTGAGAGAATCTCTCATATGGATACGCTATCACACTTTCACATTTTGGCTTTTTTATTTTTTGTAATCTAAAATTGCTATTCTGACCACTTGTCTATTGTGCCCACATCTCATGATTTTACTATGCCAAGTTTTCTTATATTTGGCTCGATGAGTGCCCTGGGGTTGTTTAAATGTTATGATCGTCTTTCTGTCGGGTAATGGATGACAGCGATTGTAAGAACACTTTACCAGTTAATTTTATGTTTGTTGACGATCCCGCATCCATGGTTCATTAGGTTAAAAAGCATGGATGTAGCGTTGCTCGACAATTAGCAATGAATTCCGCTCAAACCGGTGCTAGGGGCCGTCTTGAACTTGCTATGAGGTATGAGTAAAGCTCATTGTTGAAGGCCTCATGGTGACTTCAAGATGAAGAACAACAATAAAAGCGTTGTTCAATTGCTTATTATTACCATGTATTTGTAGAGACTTTGTCTCATTTGCATTTACTCCATATCCCTTCATTGTTAATATCAAATATAGCTAAGGACAAAAGTACGATCATGGAGGGAGTTTAGAATTTTAATGAGGTGTATGGTCATTTTGGAAATTTAGCAACACTAGAACCTAAACACAGGAAATCCATAATTTCAAAAAATGTTTAAAATGCATAAAATCAAACGAAATCCAAACAAATATGGCTAAGGACATAACTACGATGGAGCGAGTTTAACCTTAGATTTTAGAATTTACATAACTTTAGATAATAGTAATTGAACAAAGTGTACACATGAGATATAATATCATGCACAAGTACACCATATCTAAAAAAATAAGGAGCATACATCTTCAACACGGGGAATTGTTTTACCAACTCCACACTGCATTAAAAGACAAACTCCTGTATTTAATATTTTACGAAAGGATATCGAGTAAATGAACTTGAAACCATGACACTCCAACTGCAATAATTGTAATGAGGTGTATGGCCATTTTGGAAATTTATTCCTCATCAGCAACACCTGAACCTAAACATAGGAAATCAATAATTTCAAAAAATGTTTAAAATGCATAAAACCAAACGAAATACAAATAATCAGTTTTATCAAATATAGCTAAGGACAAAACTACGATGGAGGGAGTTTAACCTTAGATTTTAGGATTTACATAACTTTAGATAATAGTAAATGAACAAAGTGTACGCATGAGATATAATCTCATGCACAAGTACACCATATATAAGAAAAATAAAGAGCATACATCTTCAACACGGGGAATTGTTTGGGTTTTGCTTGGATTTCGCCAGATTTCCTTGTCTTTTTTAGGCGTTATACGCCTGAAAGCTTTTTACAGGCGACAGAGTGTTATGACTGTGAAAGTAGTGAAATTCAGGCTTTATGTTTAGCTGAACCATGCAGTATTCGCACTTCAATAAAGATTCCTATAGATTACCAACAAATAGGTTTTCAATCACCTGAAATCCGATTCTACATTTCACTGGGGGCTCTAATTATGTACAGCTGCTTGGATATTTATAACCTTACCTTTGTCAAAGGTGGAACTAATAAAGTAAGTGAGAACGGAACCGTCAGTCAAAAGAACGAACAGTCCATGGACAATGGCAACATCGGGAACACAAGGAAACAAGGACACCAGTTAAGTACAGGACAAAAGAAAAATGAAGACATACATACAGATGAACAAAACGGACCCAATAAAAACCATGGGTGAGATCAGGTGTACCGGTAGAGTAAGCATCTCCTGCTTCTGATGAGACACCCGTCGTGTTGAACGTGTCAACTCCGGTAGCTAAGTCAAATCCAATAGAGGAAAACAAACTTTAATTGTATAGGGAAAGATCTGTTGTCATCTGGGAAACAGATATCCCATAGCGATCCACAAGATCGTGATGTCGACCGTAAAACTTCTGTAGTGATGACTTTAAGTTTTTGGTAACGTACCTTGTAGAACAAATCCCAGATTATCATCTCCACGCGCCCTCCATTTTTTCCTGTTTCAATTTTATAAAATTTATATTAAAAATATACTGCCTTACAAAATTTTGGATATATTGTATCTTTTCGTGAACAAAATGTTTTATAAGTGGATTATCTTTACAAACGCGCCCTGTCTAAATACATACTGAAACAGTTGTAATATAAGGGACACATACTCATAATTAAAACTTGATATTGTTTGTACTGACCCACAAGTGCAAATCGATAATAATTGAAATGTAAATAGCGACCACATGGTGCAAGTTTGTCTGCAAGAGTTTCAATTTTTCCGATAATCAAGAATGCAAAGTTGGTGATACATTGTGTCTTCTTAGGAACTAAATAAGCTCAGATTAATATGATACAAAAAGTTAGTCTTTAAGATTATTCACTTCCGTGTGGAACCAAAAAAATACTAGTATATGAACAAGTTGACAATATGACTATCAAAGAATTTGAAAGTATTTTCTAAATTGTAAAAATTTCTCAGCAGTTCTTGAATTTGTCATACCAGTCATCCAACCGGTCGTTGAAAAGGTTCTTTAGTCTTTCTACTGTCACTTTCAAATTGCGGTAACAATTATTCAAATATGCACTAAAACCGTCAACCAACTTTCCACTTCGGATTATTTTTACAGTACTTTACATTGGTAGGTAAATATTCTATTCTGTTCTGTTCAATCTCTGTCTCTTTTAAGGTTATAAAGTGTATAATTGTTTTAAATGTCCTTGTCAATTAAAATCGAAATTTACTTGACCTCTGGACCAAAGCCTAACCATTTTGCATCTACCACATTAATATATGGGTACCCGGTTACAGTATTTTTGTACATTCTTGTGAGTCACATGACAAAACTTACAGACGCTATTCACAAAGACCTTTTCGAGGTGGCTGTTGTGGTCATCTAATCTCGCTTAATACGAAGGGTAGACGTAGACCATCAGAGATGTGTACGTCATGCTATTATGAACAGTAACCCAAAAGCATACTCTTAATTGAAAAAAAAAATCCATTAAGCAAAAAAGGTCAAATAACAAAATACCGAAGTTACTGTATATTTAGTTTTTGCATATTTCGACAAATTAAGTCTCTTCTGTGCAGATCCAATCAAAATAAACTATATATTTGTAAATCCGAAATTAACGGGTGGTTGACAAATCCAGCTTTGTGCAACCTTAGGTCACAATTTTTCATTTGTATATGTAATTTCACATGAGTATCTGAATTTACTTCAACAATTACTTTAAATGGCTTGTTACGGATAATAAGAGGAATACTTGAAAAACATATAACCCCCAAACACACACACACACAAGAAAAAACAAAAGAAACAAACAAAAAAAACAACAAAAAACTTGAAGTGGTGCCATCAGAAAAGATGGCCATCCCCGCACTCACCTGTTTGACACAGAAAACAGTCATTATAGACCCTTGGGGTAATTTTTCCTCAACATTTTTTAAATCAAATTATTGATAGTCACTATTTTTACTAATAAAGTATACAAAGATATACGGTTGCTAGGTAGAATTTCCAAAAATGAGTGGTCTTTGAGACTTTCATGAAATTTACCAAATTTGGAATCAATTATTTTGAAAATCCAATTGGTGAAATATAGTATATCCTTCCGGATCAAGTGGATTGCGATATTTCTCCAGTTCGAGATAGTTAAATTTGTGATTTTCAACATGCGAGCATGTTAAAATCAGAAATTTAACTATCGAGAATGGAGAAATATCGTAATCCACGAGCAAACGGAAGGATATATTGTTTCTCCAATAACTTTTACTGTGTTTTCGGTGCATATTCCATGGATCAGCACGGTTGTCAACGTTTGCCGCGCTATGTGAAAGCCTAGTAACGATGACGTCACAATAGACTTTATGAATGAAATGCAACGTTGCGGGAAATATCACGCAGAAATTTAACCAACGTGTGGATTAAAAATAATACGTATTTTTAACCAAATGGATTAACACGCTAAGAATTGAAGAAAATGATTGCCCTAATCGAAACAAATCCTAACACTATTGTTGCTAGGTAGAGGTTCAAAAAATAAGTGGTCTTTGGCACTTTCAGGAAATTTACCAAATTTGGAATCAATTATTTTGTAGATCCAATTGGTGAAAATGATTGCCCTAATAGAAACAAATCCTAACAGTATGGTTGCTAGGTAGAATTCCCAAAAATTAGTGGTCTTTGACACTTTCAGGAAATTTACCAAAATTGCAATCAAACATTTTTGAAAACCAATTGGTGAAAATGTGTGCCCCAATAGAAACAAATCCTAACAATATGGTTGCTAGGTAGAATTCCAAAAATAAGTGGTCTTTGAGACTTTCAGGAAATTTACCAAAATTGGCATCAATTATGTTTGAAATTCAATTGGTGAAAATGTTAGTCCTAATTGAACAAATTACTACATGTATGGTTGCTAGGTAGAATTCCAAGAAATAAGTAGTCTTTGAGACTTTCAGGAAATTTTCCAAAGTCGGAACTGGAATCAAAATTCTGAAACTTTATCGCACATCTGCAGACTATATGCAACAATTCTATCACAAAATCAAAACACTAAACCATAAAATTAAGGAGGAGTTCCACTGAAAAGCTCACAGTTGTCAAAATAGACATCTTTGGGCCTCTTTTTTGCATCAAGACCAATATCAAAAATCCGAAAGCTTATTGCGCATCTGCAGCATATATGCACCAATTCTATAACAAAATTAAAACACTAAATCCATAAATGTAGGAGGAGTTCTACTTACAAGCTCACATATATAAAATAGACATCTCGGGGACTCTTGTTTGCACCAAGACCAATATCAAAAATCTGAAAGCTTATTGCGCATGTGCAGCATATATGCAACAATTCTATAACAAAATTAAAACACTAAATCCAAAAATGAGCGAGGAGTTCCACTGACAAGGTCCATCTAACGGACAGACAGACGGACGGACGGACGGGACCAAAACAATATCCCCGCATTTTCTTCAGAAAAGTGCGGGGATAACAAAGCCTAGACAAAAACGAAATAAAGTGCAATGAGTAAAACCCCAAAAACCCAAACAATTCGACTTTTGAAAACTCAAGAGATAACTGGGTTAAATATCAGATAAAAATAGCAAAATCTAACATTTGGATGGACAGATCTTACTGTGCAACCTAACATTCATAATTTTCATATACATATTAAATTTTATTGCTATGCAAGTTTCATAATTATCTTAATTTATTTTGCCTTTGTATTTAAGATATCCCGGCACCTGAATCTTTTTTCAGGGGCTCAGGCTACAGAACTGCAAGGCATGTCTCCAGTTTTGGATAGGGAAATACCTTGTCTATGCGGGATAGTCAGGGCAGAATACGGAAATCCTGACTGCGAATCGTTGTAGCCAACTGGTGTGGAGAAACGCCACCTTCCATGCAGTATAAAGACCCCTCCTATATTTCTCTCAGGTGAGCAGGCGCACTTTGTGTCGTATTGAAGGCTAATTTCCCTGCCCCTGCCTATTTCTCCCCCTTTCATATGGTAATCAGAACTCGTTTTCCCCGGTTGTCCTTTCCACCTTTATTTCTTTCATTTTACCTTTTTTGAGTTGATGGATTTGTTCTCGTCCTGATAAATCTGTAATATTGCTCACTGCACGTTAAATTTGGAAAATCTGTATGTTTCCAAAATAAGTGATATGCACGATTATTAAAAAGCTTCACTTTAAAATTTCTTTGAAGGTATTTTGCATAATCTTTGTTGGTTCATTTTACTGATATAGATAGAAGAGGTATGTATTTATCCACAAGGGCTCTTTGTTGTACAGAGCAAATATATTTCTAGCTCCGCGTTCGAACTACTAGTATTCATTCTTCAACAACCCGACCTGTTTCAAACGTCGGTAACACAACACTGAAAGGTACTTGGGCCTGGAAAATCATGATTTGTTTGCAAATGCATAGAGCGTAAGTATTTTATGCTCAAAATTACTTAAAACTGACTACAAAGCTTATCTGGGTCATAAGACGAGAAAGGTAGGCGTTATTGGGAAGAATATTATATATTATTCGGGAATCTTCACAGGGGATACGGTTTCATATTCCCTGTCTGTGTTTTATATCGGGCACAGACAGGGGATATGAACCCGTATCCCCTGTGAAGCCCGAATAACTTTTATATTCTGCTAGAAGTGCTATAATTTTTCTATTAAAAGCGTATAAAAATTGTTATTTTGCTACCACGGGGATACGGTCTCATATCCCCTGTAAAGGTAACCAATCAAATTGCAGGATTTACCTGGATATTTCACTTCAGCAGAATATAATAATAATAGGCCTTACCCCATTTATAGGCGACTTCGAACGGCTCCGCGTTCCAAGTTGTAGTATGATGGGGTGATGAACGGCTGTGTAAACTGTATAAGATACGACCACATCGTGTTGAAATTGGAACAATTTTTAAGGGAGTACGAGCTTCAGATTTTAGAAGCATTCGAT
>MJUU01051130.1:3083-25260 GCA_002080025.1 Modiolus philippinarum | reverse complement strand
CGGTTTTACATTGTCTGTAGCACAGTCCGTTATGCTGAGAAGTGTGCATCACTACCCATACGGTTTTACATTGCCATACCTGTTTTTAGTTATTTCCCATCTGCTTGTCTGTAGCACAGTCCGTTATGCTGAGAAGTGTGCATCACTACCCATACGGTTTTACATTGTCTGTAGCACAGTCCGTTATACTGAGAGGTGTGCATCACTACCCATACGGTTTTACATTGTCTGTAGCACAGTACGTTATGCTGAGAAGTGTGCATCACTACCCATACGGTTTTACATTGTCTGTACCACAGTCCGTTATACTGAGAAGTGTACATCACTACCCATACGGTTTTACATTGCCATACCTGTATTTAGTTATTGCCTATCTGCTTGTCTGTAGCACAGTCCGTTATCCTGAGAAGTGTGCATCACTACCCATACGGTTTTACATTGTCTGTAGCACAGTCCTTTATGCTGAGAAGTGTACATCACAACCCATACTGTTTTACATTCCCATACCTGTTTTTAGTTATTTCCTATCTGCTTGTCTGTAGCACAGTCCGTTATACTGAGAAGTGTGCATCACTACCCATACGGTTTTACATTGTCTGTAGCACAGCCCGTTATGCTGAGAAGTGTGCATCACTACCCATACGGTTTTACATTGTCTGTAGCACAGTCCGTTATGCTGAGAAGTGTGCATCACTACCCATACGGTTTTACATTGTCTGTAGCAGAGTCCGTTATACTGAGAAGTGTGCATCACTACTCATACGTTCTTACATTGTCTATTGCACAGTCCGTTATGCTGAGAAGTGTGCACCACTACCCATACGGTTTTACATTATCTGTAGCACAGCCCGTTATACTGAGAAATGTGCATCACTACCCATACGGTTTTACATTGCCATACCTGTTTTTAGTTATTTCCTATCTGCTTGTCTGTAGCACAGTCCGTTATACTGAGAAGAGTGCATCACTACCCATGCGGTTTTACATTGTATGTAGCACAGTCCGTTATGCTGAGAAGTGTGCACCACTTCCCATACGGTTTTACATTGCCATATCTGGGATTTTTCCCTTAATGGTACACGTGGATAGAAATAGGACATGGCTTATCTTGCTTGTGGAGTATCGACCCTCAGATATATCAAAATACAATTTAGTCCCTGTACAAATGGGTGACCAGTTGAATAATTAAGCCACTTATCTTTTGTATAGGATGCAAACTACATTGAACAAATGGCATCGTGTTGGGATAGCTGCCACATTTCCTGCATACAAAACTCTTGTAGCAAGTACCTTTGGATGACGCATGGGTGATCGTAGAGAAAAAAAAAACATGTACTAGTATGTCGTCATTACACTAATTTTTACAATAATCATCTGTTTGTACAAAATAATAGAACAGATTTGGTTCTTGGTTGCCTTGATACATTATTTAGATCCAATAATTACACATGTAACCATTAACAAGATTAATGTAAAATAATAGACGAAAAAATATAACGAACCTATTTTCTAACATTTGTTTTTTGTTGACATTTCAGATTAATTCTGTTCTGTCTGTTCAGAAATATCAGAGTTTTGAACTGTAGATTGTTGATGTCCGTATGCACTTCTGTATATGAAAGCATCATGATAACTTCACATAAAAGTATCAGTCTTACTAAATCTTCGGTTTCTACAACCTTTGTATCTGTCTATATTCTTTACATTTCTATATTTATATTTCATATAGTTAGTGTCCAATTAAGACTTTTTCTCGAATTCTTTTGATTTTGAGGTATTATTATCCGTCGACATGTTCATATTGAGCATATCTATATCTTTGTGATTTTGTAAGTTTTATAGGTATTTAAATAAATGATATTTCAAGGTTCTATTGATAGAAAAGTAGGTAAACAAGTAATTTCAGTTTATAAATATTAATCGAGTATATAATATAGTTTTCACCACTATTCATACTAGAACATGGTTTTTTGTTATCGCATTGAGGTACGAGCGCCCTTTCTTTCTTAAATTTCAAAATTAATTAAAGAAATTTATAACAATATATAAATAAACGTAGTTTACAAAAATGTATATTAAGTTATTCAATTTCTTTCTCTTACGAAAAATCTGCAACAATATCAGGAAAAATTTTGCGTTGTATTTCGCGGATTAATATGATATGTGCACTGTAACATCCCCCGCGTGAATTGTTAAAACCTGCGTCATTGAATTAGAACCAATCAAATACAATAACTACATCAGATAAACGGATATGATTCATCGAATATATATTAGATAAACTTGAACTATCTTAACATAAACGCTTTGATAGTTATATCATTGAACGAAACATATCTAGAGAAAAATGTACTAACAGAAAATACAACTAAATTAGCGGATTTACCTATACTGGTCAGTTGGCATTTCTTTCCATAGTTTTGAGGATAGAACGGATTCCAAGACTGACAGCTTGTCACTTTCACCTAGGTAGCCAAGCTTCTTTAGTGTGACGTTTTAATCACTCCCTGGGGCTATCCTTTGAGTTCCTTGGATCTGAAACACTGCAGGACTTCACAGTCTGTCCCACACATCTTTACTGAATCTTGAGAGTGATATCAACGTTTTGTGTTTATTATGTAGCTCTCTGTCCTGTTCAAGACCAAAAATATATGATAAGGTTGCGTGCCATTGTTTTAGAGTTGCCATGTAATGGGAACGTTATCAATGTTTCCTCCTGTTAGCTTTAGTAGCTCCCTTCTGAATACACGTAAGAGGTCCTCCACACAAGTTGGTTTCCCTACTTCATTGGCAAAACTGTGCTGGTGACCTTATTTCAAAGCGATATTTATCGCAAGATTTAAATAAACCCTGCATTTCACCATCTCTAAATTTGTTTTACTGTTTGGATTGGCATAAATATGTTTCCGACAAACATAATCTATAAAACAAGAGAACTCTTGATCCACTCCTTTATTTCTTTTACATGACTGTCTTCTAGATCGTGAAACAACCTGTTCTCGTAGATTGGAAATATGGATATCCATACACTCACCTATAAAATGAATTTCCAGATCTAATTACCATGATATTAAAATTCTCATTGTATGAAAAATATTTTTCCCATAGGGTCCAATGTTAAATTATGTTTTCAATTTACAATTTTCAAAGAGGACCACCCATGGAATATTGTGACCAAGTTTGGTATTGATTCAGAGAAGAAGTTTTTGGAACTGTTTCCATAGGGTTTACTGTTAAGCTATGCCCGCTTGCAGCCATCTTGCATGAAGTGCGAAACCTGACACACAAATGTAAAATATAGTCCTTTATACTCTGAATATAATTCAAACGTATAAAAAATTGTATTTGTTATTATGTATAGGTTAAACAATGATTTGCCATGTTTTATGGATTATAAAGCCCTCGGCGTAAATGTTAAAACTCCTATTTGGGTTATCCGACTTTTTTCAAAAATTTACAGGGAAAGCACATTTTTGTTATTAAATGTAACCTCTAACGTTTAATGTTTTAATGTATAGAACAAAAAATCCAAACTTTTTTTTTACAATTTTACGGAAAAGGGGCAATAACTCCAACACAGGTCATTAGATTTTCTGCAAAATTAAAAACTGGGTAGATAACATCATGCTGATCATTTTACCTTGTCAGAATTTTGATATCTGTAACGATTTTTGGGCAATGTGCTAAAAACTGCTATTAACGCCTATGTTCTATTTTTAGTAACAGCTGCTATGTTGTTTGGTCATTGGATAATCGAACACAATTTTGAGAAGCCATACCCTAGTGATGATTTAGGCAAAGTTTGGTAACAATTGGCCCAGTGATTTCAGAAGAGACGATTTTTGAAATTGTTGACGGTCGGACGGACAGACGACGGACGACGGACGCAAAGTGTTGGCAGTACCTTACATGGCCTTTTAGGTCAAGTGAGCTAAAAAGCACTATTGAATTAGCCACAACGATTTTTTAAATATCTTTTTCAGTAAAGTTAAAGGATATAATGTACACTAGCTATTTTCTTTCTGTTTCAGGCCATAGAATACCTTAATGTTACAAGTGATGAAGTTGTCTATGACATTTCAATTTTTTTTACTTAAATACATGTTCCATTGAGTTGGATTCTTATCAGTACTGAATGTATTCCATGTAATTGTCTTTATACAATTCAAAATAACGCCAGCAACTTTACTTAAATACATGTTCCAATGAGTTGGATTCTTACCAGTACTGAATGTGTTCCTTATACAATTGTCTTTATACAATTCAACATAACGCCAACAATTTTACTTAAATACATGTTCCAGTGATTTGGATTGTTACCAGTACTGAATGTATTCCATGTAATTGTCCTTATACAATTCAACATAACGCCAACAATTTTACTTAAATACATGTTCCAGTGAGTTGGATTCTGACCAGTACTGAATGTATTCCATGCAATTGTCCTTATACAATTCAACATAACGCCAACAATTTTACTTAAATACATGTCCCAGTGAGTTGGATTCTTACCAGTACTGAATGTATTCCTTATACAATTGTCCTTATACAATTCAACATAACGCCAGCAATTTTACTTAAATACATGTTCCAGTGAGTTGGAGTCTTACCAGTACTGAATGTATTCCTTATACAATTGTCCTCATACAATTCAACATAAGGCCAGCAATTTTACTTAAATACATGTTCCAGTGAGTTGGATTCTTACCAGTCTGAATGTATTCCATGTAATTGTCCTTATACAATTCAACATGTTCCAGTGAGTTCGATTCTTACCAGTACCGAATGTACTCCATGTAATTGTCCTTATACAATTCAACATAACGCCAACAATTTTACTTGAATACATGTTCCAGTGAGTTGTATTCTTACCAGTAATGAATGTATTCCGTGCAAATGTCCTTATACAATTCAACATAACGCCAACAATTTTACTAAAATACATGTTCCAGTGAGTTGGATTCTTACCCGTACTGAATGTATTCCATGTAATTTGACTGTGTAGATGTTGCAGATATCAGGCGTGATTTTTATTCTGCTGATTGTTTTAAAGACCTATTTACAAACGTCGCTGGCGACAAAATCTTTCAATTTTTAAACTTTATTTAGTAAGATTGAAATGGATCAATTTGAAACAAGTTTCTAATTTCTACTATTGTTACTGTTCAACCAGACTTTCTTCTATTAAGTTTTTTAAATTTTTACACATTTGTTTTTACTTGTATAAAGCTATATGGTTTTATATTGATATTTTATTTATTAATTAAAATTGTTCAATATACTCAACAGTTCTCGCCACAATATAGCTGAAATATTGCTGAAGTTGGCGTAAAACATCAATCAATCAATCAATCTTACCAGTACTTGATTTTGCACTTTCTCCTTTAGAAACATCCCTTTTTGTCAATTCACCACTTTCGTCTGTCTGATATTTTTCTTTGTTTGATTTGGTTGTTTTTCTATGAATATAAAGAATACATAAGGGCAACTTGCTCTACTGCTCCTGTAAACTATTTTTATGATAAATTATCACGGGAAAACTAAAGTTATCTGTAAACAAATTAGATTTACATTAGCTTTAAAATGACCCTGTCCTCTAAATTTCGTTTTCAAATGACCGATTACTGCATATTGAGCTGACTTTGTCCTTATGTCAAAACGGATGTCATTTTATATTAAATGAACCCTTTGTGGAAACAATTGAGAATAATTACATTTCGTGCATATTCAGTAAAATCCCGTGCATTTGTTACGGTGATATCAGGGGACGTGATATATCATTGTAAATCAATACATTTGACCTCGTGACCATATGGCGAAAAAAGAATCCGGGTGTATTTTGCTTTTTTTAAATTTATTTTTATATATCGCTTTTGAAATGTCATTACAAAATATAATAATTAAATGCATTATTTTGAAGTTTCATAGTGAAAGTTTTGACCTGGTGCACTTTTTCAACTAAAAGCGCACACTAAAAATGTGCTTCGGTCAACATTTTATACCCAAATGAAACTTTTTCAAGTTTCAGTTTGTGTTTAAAACTACCTGAGAGGAGTTGCATGAGAACAAAATTATGGCCTGAGGCTACCTGTGTATCCCAGTTCCTAGTGGTATTATCGAAACTCCGAAACTTTCAGCACAATCTACATTGCAATTACTCAGCAGAGTTTCGGTTCCGTATTCCAAATAACACGAGATTAATTGCAAGACATAGGAAAAATATTCTTAAACTACATCTGTAGCTTAAGGATATGAGATCATTGCAATGCTGGAATTCTTGATTGATAACATATTTGTAGAATTTGGAGGACAAGTTTTCCAGCAGACAATAGGGTATACCTTTGGGGACTAATTGTGCGCAACTTTTAGCAGATTTGTTTCTTTATTCGTATGAAGCCAGGTTCATACAAGGGCTAGTTCAGAAAAAGGACAATAAGCTAGCCAAATCCTTTAATTTCAGTTTCCGTTATATAGATGATGTGTTCCAGACCATACGCGTATTTGGACCGTACGCGTACGGTCCGGACCATACGAGTATTTTTTCAAAATACCCATACGGTCGGACCGTACGCGTACGGTCTGGCTATTTCAAAGTCTTGCGTGTTCTTGAATAATATATCAATAAATTAATATAACGTATACAATATTATTTCTAATGACTTAAGCTCTTATGTTTAGAAACGAATAAGATTTTCAAATAATCGTTATTTTAAAGAAAACATTAAGAGTAAAATAAGAATTCACTTTACTGAAATTATGTTTTGAAAATATTTTTAATTTCACTGTTTCTATAATTTCATTTCAGTTATATTAGTAATTTATTATTTGTATAAAGACCTAATAATTTATACGTTTTTCAGTGGTAGTTAATGCTATCAGTTTTTACTGTAACTTACTTGTTTGTTTGAATAACGAATGTATTGTCTGTCTTTTTCTTTGTACTCATGCGGTCTGAACATACGCGTATGGTCTAGTTCGTAGCAGACCGTACACGTATACTCATACGGTCCGACCGTTCGCGTATGGTCCGACCATACGCGTACGGTCGGACCATATGAGTATACGCATACGGTCCGGACCGTACGCGTACGGTCGAAATACGCGTATGGTCTGGAGCATGATGTTCTTTCATTGAACAATTCTCAATTTAAAGATAACCTTCATCTAATATACCCAAATGAACTCGAAATTGAAGCGACCACTGATACACCATCATCAGCATCATACCTGGACATATACCTCTACACTGACAACTCTGGATGTCTGAAAACAAAACTTTACGACAAGCGTGATGATTTTGACTTTCCAAAAGTGAACTTCCCGTTTTTGAGCAGTAATATTCCCTCTTCTCCGGCATATGGCGTGCACATTTCACAACTCATTCGCTATTGCCGTGCCTGTAGTTTGTACAGCGATTTTGTCAACAAAGCGAAATTACTTTCTCAAAAACTTACACATCAAAGGTATGTTCAGTCACTGTTACAATTGTCACTACAGAAGTTATACGGTCGTCACCACAATTTGACACACCATTACAATGTTTCTGTTTCACAAATTAGAACAGATATCTTCGGGTAGATCCAGAGTTTGTTAACGGACTGACCAACACCGACTGTGACAATACCGGACTTTTCACTGGCAGTGTGACGGGTGACACGCGTGGAGCAGATGATGCTTACCCTTCTAGAGCACCTGATGATACCTCAGTTTTTATAGAGGATCACACTGCTAGTGCTTTAGTTTTGTGACTTTCTTGTTTTTTTTTTGTTTATTTGTTTTGTCTTTTTCATACTGTCTCAATTCGTGTTGCTGTGAATTGACGTGATTTTTTATTTATGATTTTAGAATTTCCCCTTTTCTCTTTCTTGCTCCGGTATTCGTTTGCCGATGTACTGTAACCAAGTCCCTAGAAATAATATCGAAATTTCGAAAACCGTTGGTACATTTCTCGCCATCAATGATTTCTATGACCCAAATTTCATTTTTTTTAAGTTGTAATTGAGATTTTCCTGGACATTAACGCCGTACGCACGCACGCCGAACAGTAAAACAAAATCCCCGCACTATCGCTGGCGAAGGGATAATAATGTGTATGGGTAAAAATGCATTAATCAAGTTGCGATCACGTTTCTTTTTACATAAAGCCAAAAATGGCTCTTTGAACATTAAACTTCAAAGAAAGCTAACCGAATCAATGTTTGCAAGGTATCATATTTGAAAATTCCAAAACAGAATCAGTTGAAACACTCTGAGAATATTTATGGATTAAGTCTGTCCTCAGCTCCAAAAGACAGTAAGTTTAAAGGACAAAAAAAAAGACAGTTTGAAATCATTTTTTGTGCAAAATACGAAGAATAATGAATGAAGAATAGAACGTCTCTGTAAAGTATGTCATAAAGGACACGGAATATGAATTCAAGAAAACAAACATTCAAGATAGATGGGACACAGCTAGGAAACTTAGACTTTGTTATCGTTGTTTAAGTGACAATCAAATCGAGAAAACATGTACAAAAAGTAGAATTTGTGCATTAGGTGGTTGTAGAGAACTACATAATAGACTTCTACACCATTGACATACAGGAGGACAAAGTAAAGAAATAAAAATGACCCCTACAGAGCTTTCAACAAATTCTGAATCGGAAGAGTCGCATACAAACCAAGAAGATGATAAATCAAATTCTCGAACACATGCAACAATGGTTGCACAACAGTCAAAGGTTGGTCAATTTACAACTCTTCGTGTTATTCCAGTATATTTGAAAAATGGTAATCGTAAGCTAAAAGTCAACGCGTTACTGGATGATGCAAGCACAAAGACTTACATTAACGCTGATGTCGCTGAAGAATTAGGCTTGCAAGGAAATGTATAACAAGTATCTTTAAACGTGCTGAATGGACAAACAGAAACCTTCCAAACAAGGCTGGTCAAATTTGAATTGGAAAGCATTCATGGGCATGTCAAGACTGAGATAACAGCATTCACAACTAACAAAGTTACCAGAGTTCTTAAAGTAATCGACTGGAATAAACATGCTCGTAAATTGTGCCATCTGAAAGGTCTAGAATTTCCTTTGGTTGGAGCAAGTCCGTATGTGGATGGACTTATTGGTCGCGATCATCCAGATCTTCATTATTCATATAGAGATATTAGGGGTAGACCTGGAGAGCCGATAACTCGATTGACACCACTGGCTTGGACTTGTTTTTAAAATCCAGATAATGGCTTACACGGAAGACACCAAACTAATGTTGTACAAACATTTTTTTGCCAAAGACAAGCCATCTTTTGAAGAGTTAAATCAAACTTTGCGACAATTCTGGGAGATTGAAGAGTTCAGTAATAGTAATTTTAAAGATGGAACTATCAACAATGAAGATAAGATCGCAATGCAAATGGTAGAGAAGACGCTGAAGTATGAAAATAAACAATATCAAGTGGCAATACCATGGAAAAGGGACTTATCTGAATAAGCCGATAACTATGGGGATATCAAGTGGCAATACCATGGAAAAGGGACTTATCTGAAATACCCGATAACTATGGGGCTATCAAGTGGCAATACCATGGAAAAGGGACTTATCTGAATTACCCGATAACTATGGGGATATCAAGTGGCAATACCATTGAAAAGGGACTTATCTGAATTACCCGATAACTATGGGGCGGCGTTGAAAAGACTTGAAAACACATAGAAACGCTTATTGAAATCGCTTGAACTTGTTCAGATGTAATTGAACAGTATTTACAAAAGGGATACGTTACTAAGGTATCAGAGACTGACAACTGTGAAGGATGGTTCCGACCTCATTTTGCTGTAGTAAGACCGGACAAAATGACAACAGAAGTAAGAATAGTTTTTGATGCATCAGCTAAGTGTGACGGTACTTCGTTAAATGATATGATTAATTAAGGGCCAAAATTACAGAAAGATTTGGTTTATATACTGCTTAGATTTCGGAGATATCCAGTCGCTCTTGTATAAGATATAGCAGAGATGTATATAAGAATTAAGATGGACCCTGCGGATAGACCGTTTCACAGGTTTTTATGGAGAAACTTGGACCAAAATAAGGAACCAGATCAAAACGAATTTAATAGAGTAGTCTTTTGAGTCAACTCATCGCCTTTTTCTTTTTCAGTTTGTTTCACAAATAAATGCAGAGACATTTGCAAGTGAATATCCTCGAGCTGCAGAGACAGTATTTAAGTCAACGTATATAGACTACAGTATGGATTCAGTACCAAATGTACAGAATGGCTTGGAATTGTACCATCAGTTATCGGACTTGTGGGAAAAAGCAGGGATGCATGCAAGGAAATGGTTGTCAAACTCCCCCGAAATAATAGAAGAAGTTCCGATTGAGGATCGTGCAAACAAGTGGACTTAGATAATGGATTGCTTCCACAAGTTAAGACGCTAGGACTGTTGTGGGAGTCTTTTCGTTTAAAGCTAACAGTATTGACTCCGAAGTACTTTTAACAAATGTAAGATATTTCAGAAGATAGCAAAAATATCTGATACTTTGGGATTTTTGTCGCCTTACATAATTCGAGCAAAAATTCTTAAACAAGAAATTTGGTCTGTAGGATATGACTGGGACACACCACTAGACGACGTATTGATAAAAAAAAACAACACAATTATGGTTTGATGAGTTGCGGGAACTTAACAACTTGAAAATTCTGAGATGTTTACAATTTTGTAGAAGGTAGCAGATCAACAACGTAGCACACATTTGGAGATGCGTCCAACGATGCTTATGGAGCAGTACTGTACATAAGACATTTGTATGACAGCAGAAAGATATCTGTTAGACAGGTAGCTGTAAAATCGTGAGTTGCAGCATTAAACTCAACCAGTAATCCACGTTTGGAATTAATGGCTTCAATTACATGACTAAGACTAGCGTTAAAGGTAGCAAACGCTTTAGAAATCGACAAAAGTCAACTTTGTTTTGGTCAGACAGCACAATTGCACTTTTGTGGATAAGAGGACGTAGCAGAAACTTTAAACCATTTGTGGCAAACAGAGTGGGAGAAATCAAGTCTTTCTCAAATCCCGACCAGTGGAAACATATTTCAACCAAATTAAACCCAGCAGATTATATCTCACGTGGCTTAAGAGTAAGTGAACTCGAAACTAGCAGTCTTTGGTGGTATGGACCTGAATTTCTCCAGGAAGATGAATCTTGTTGGCCAGAATCGAAAATTCGTTTAGAACAACCTGGCAATTCAAGAGTTAGAAAATCATTGCAAATTATGTAACTACAGAACATATTGATAAAACATATGCATTGCAAAATGATTGTGAATGGAGATTAGCACCAGAGCGATATTCAAGTTGGACAAGATTGACCCAAGTTCAAGCATGGATTTACCGCTTTCTAGACAATTGTAGATTGCCAAAGTCTAAAGGAGCAGTTGGTGAGTAAACACTTGAGGAGATCCATGATGCCAAACTTATGATTAAAGATATGGAAATGAATACAGGTGCCGGGCCTCTGTTAGGAAGACTCATACTCCAAGCTCAGAGGATGCTGCGGGCCTATTAATTAGCCGGGACCACGCATGGCGGTACAAATAATAGACCAGGTCCCACAAAGACAAGATAAAAGAATTCCTTACCAGAAATATGACAATAGAAGAGGCAATACATGGACTTCTTCTTTTGTAAAATTCAAACACAAAATCATCCAATCATGAACACTTTAATTAACAGGTGAAGACACCTTACATTCTAGGCAATTCCAGTTCTGTTACCCAGCAAGTGTTTAACATAGTTACCCCTTATGCTGCCAGCATAATATTAGATGAAAGAAAAAAAAAAAGGCCAGGAAGAACTCAGAAACCATTGCAAACAAGAATTGCATATGTGCCATCAATACTACTACTTGTCTTCTTGTCAGCATGTATTTGCTAAAAGAACAGTCTAGCCGGAGAAGGTGGATATTTTCAATGTGAATGATGTTGGTGAAAGATGGCTTCTATCTTTCAAGCCTAAGTCTATTACAAAAAGGAAGTACGAACAACACATAATTTTAACTTCAGTCAAGAGGCCTAAAATTGTTCCAAAACAAAGCAAGCAAAATAATTTTAATAGCTGACTCCATGTCTGTGTGGTACAGAAGAGTTCACTTAAAGACTAGATATCGTGATTGAAATTAATAACTTATGGTTGATCGGTAAAACTGTAGCTATCGTGCTTTCTGATTGGTCCACGGAGCAAAAACAAGATGAATTAAGATTTTGATCCGGTGAAACGACATTGACACCCGATTCAGAACCACTTCAGAAACAAAATTATACAAATGAAACCACATCAACACCAAGTCCAGTGATCATACTGACACTTAAAAAAGGACCTATCGAATCAGGTAACTTGAGTGGAAATGGTGACGAAACACAGGACAATTACCTTAGTTACATTTCACAGTTTAAGGAAGATGAAAAAAATGATGAATTTAATGAAAATGTATGTTTTCCCAAGCCGAACAACGAAGTAGACTAAAACAGAATGATCTTCAAACTTCTGCATCCACGTTAGAGGAAAACCGTGAAAATACTATCCAAGACATAAATCTACCAATAAGATTGAAAGTTATTAATTTAAAACTACCAACGTCATCGCCAGTCAGAAGAAGGTCCAAGATAAAAAGGGTAAATAAAGGGCTACAAGGAGCGCAGCATGAAACGACCGAAGCATGTTGACCACTGAAATTTGAACAAGTGTAAAATAAATTAATGACTGTGAACATAGTTACTAGATGGACACAATAAGGAGATTGACACAGTAATTAGCTGGATAAAACTAGGGAACATAGAAATTAGCAATTTTGATCCCTTAAAGCTCATAAACTGTAGAGATGTGTTAAATGTGTTGACATACTACTGACAATATAAAATCAAGAGGATTCCAAAGGAAAAAAAACCATCGAAATCCGTTGAGAAATTGATTTTACATATTTCGGAAAATTGCAATTTTGGCCCTTTTGACCTCTTTAAGCTCCGAAGCCTTAAAAGCTACGAAAATCTGTTTACATATTACTGAAAGCTTCTAACAAGGGAATCCAAAGAAAAAAAAATCCCATCCAAATCCATTGAGAAATGATTTTACATATTTGTGAAAATTGCAATTTTGACCACTTTGATCCCTTCCAGCTAGGAAACAGTGGGAGATACTTAAAATATGTTGACATACTACTGAAAGCGTACCCTAGAGGAATGTAAAGAAAAAAAAATCCCATCAAAATCCAATAAAAAATTAAAAATTTATGTGATCTGCACATTTTCAATTTTGGCCCCTAATAGCTCCGAAAGGAAACAAGTTATCAAAAATCTAATAGTTAAGCGCCATATTAATTTTATGCCTCCGTCGTAAGGCATTACGTTTTACCCTTGTCCGTCCGTCTGTCCGTACGTACGTGCTAAAGAACGTCCGAAATTTTCGTCAAGGATATCTAAGCTTGTGTATGCAGTAATGATTTAATATTTTGTATGAAGCTTTGATATGATGAATTGTACCGTGCCCCCTACCCCCTATTGAAGTATGTCATTCATTTACTTCCTGTTTTTTATATATAACTTTTGTTTTTTCTCATTATAGGCATATATCGAAAATTTTCGTCAATGATTTCTCAGCTTATGTATGCAGTAATGATTTGATATTTGGTATGAAGCTTTGATATGATAAGTTGTACCGTGTCTCTCCTTTTGAAGTCCGTCACTCATCTACTTCCTGTTGCTGATAACTTGTTGTTTTCTCATTTTAAGCTTTCATTAAAAATTTTCGACAAGGATTTCTATGCTCGAGTATCCAGCAATGATTTGATATTTGGTCTGAAGCTTTGGTATGATGAGTTATAACGTGTCTCCCCCTTTGAAGTCTGTCACTCATCTACTTCCTGTTTGCAGATAACTTGTATTTTCCCAATATAGGCATTTATTGAAAATTTCGTCAAGAATTTCTCAGCTTGTGTATGTAGTAATGACTTGATATTTAGTATGAGCTGTACACTGTCTCCTTTTTTCAAGAAATTTCATATGGTAAATGGAATCAGTCAATTTGACACATTTGAGTTTGACACATTTTGCATTAGAAAGTAGTTATTGAAAGTTTTCTCTTCAGTCCTGTTTTCTGAATATTATAACAGATGGGGACATCCATAATATTGTTGAACCTTAATAGTCACGAATGAAAATATATTTTGAGTAAATGCATATGAGACAAAGTCTCTACAAATACACAGTTAAAACAAGCGCAGCAACATTTTTATTGTAGTTGTTCATCTTGAGCCTCATAGTAAGTTTACGACGGCCCCTGACGGATGTCACAATGCAATTAATCAAAAGCATCACACAACAAAAGTAAATAGTGACTTACAGTTGTTGCTTTCAAATTTGCTGTGAAAGACTTTTATACGGATAACAGAATCAAAATATTTAATGAAACATAAAGATTAATTGATATTTTATCACTGTCAAATATTATATCCAGAAATTTTACCAACTTTTTAGGTCTTGAATCAAATTTAAAGCCGATACATTACAGGAATCATTTTTTGATCTAGAATTACTTTCAATAGCTGGAGATTTGCAATATGCTTATATTAATTTTTGAATTAACAGTAGCAAAAAGGTTCGATTTGACAAAAGGGTTTCTAGGTTAATATCTGTTTACATGTTTACCATTCTCTGACAGACATCAAGAAGGTAATCAAGAATTTACATTTTCTAGGTGCATCTTAAAAAATGATATTATGGGGATGGCAAAAGTGATTGTTCAAGATCTAAAGGACATTTAAAGGTTAGTTATTATACTCCGTGCAATCAAAGTTTGGGGGTATATAGGAATCACCCTGTCCGTCTGTCTGTATGTTTCTTTTACTGCCCGTCCGTACGTATGTCCTTCGGTCTGTTCATCCATGTACCTGGTCAGTGCATGTCCTCATAAACAGCTTCTTGAATTTTGATGAAATATTACACAGTTGTAGGCAGTTAGTGGTAGTATACCTCCTGAAGATATGGGTGCTGCGAAAAATTAAGTGGATATAATTCGTCATTGAGTATTATTCTTTGAGAAGGGGGGGGGGGGAGGTTAAACCTTAAAAGGATGATGATGTCCTGTTTAGCGGCTGCTTTGATCTGATGAAATGTTACACAGTTGTAGTATATCACCTGAAGATGTATATGAATTTATATAGTTGTTGGCTAAAATGTTAGATGAAAGTGAACTTAAAAAAATGGAGGGCAATTAAAAAAATCAAAATTATCCCTTTTTATAGTGTAAAAAAAGAAAAACACAGAGAAAATATGGAAAGCTCATTTAATTATGAGCATATTTCATCCCAAAAAGCTGATAAAATTATCAGAAAAAGCGAAAATACCCAAAGATGAGAAAAGTACAACAACGTAACATCATAGTAATGCACAGTAACATTTAACGTGTTTACAAATCCAGTGGAAGAATGAAAGCGTTAGACTTAACAATTGTGTATTTTGATATTGTAATTCTTTTTAAATCATTTAATGCTGTGCATAACGGAATATTTAGTTTCACTTATATGAATTTATATAGTTGTTGGCTAAAATGTTAAAGGGAAGTGAACTTAAAAAGTGGAGGGCAATTAAAAAAAATCAAAATTATCCCTTTTTATAGTGTAAAAACAGAAAAACACAGAGAAAATATGGAAAACTAATTTAATTATGAGCATATTTCATCCCAAAAGCTGATAAAATTATCAGAAAAAGCGAAAATACCCAAAGATGAGAAAAGTTCAACAACGCAACATCATAGTAATGCACAGTAACATTTAACGTGTTTACAAATCCAGTGGAAGAATGAAAGCGTTAGACTTAACAATTGTGTATTTTGATATTGTAATTCTTTTTAAATTATTTAATGCTGTGCATAACTGAATATTTAGTTTCACTTATAGCAAGAGAATCATTGTGAATGCAATATGTTGTTAATAGTTACAGGAGTTACGATACTACAATTGCTTTTCAAAGGGATGTAATTCCACCTTTGAACGTTATTAACGACCTTCAGATGATGAAAATTAACATAATGTTGAATACAACTGTCTGTTCAATTTTGGCTTGTATTTCTGAATTAATTGATTTTCTTTATTTATATGTTGTTGTTCGGTTATCGAAACAGCAAACTGATAATTCCTAAATATTGAGTATTTTGGAAGGTTCATTTCAGCATATTTCTCTATATGCCGACTTATATATAGAGAGAGACAGAGATAAAGAGATGGAGGAAAAAATAAATAAGTGAGAAATGCCCAATAAATTATATTAACACACAATTATTCTGAGATCTTCATGGAGGTTTAATAACGTTGCGAATTGGAAATGTAACATAACAATGGGTCCTTGATACGACTAACATACGGTTACTCTTAATATCGGAATGACACCGAGTTATAGGGAATTAACTCGCCTAATCATTGAAATGGGCACAGTTAAGTCGTGGAAGTGTGTTCTTGTAAATTGTTGTTCCTTGTTTAAGAATTGCTCATTAGTAATTTAATCGGAACACCGATTAAACTGAAATATTAATTAATCGGGAAAAATATTTCCAGATCAATATATAGAGTACATAAGGGTATCTGCTTTAATTGATTTCAGAAATAGTTTGGAAAACTATGATGCATTCAACAACAGAAAGTGTCTAATACATGCGCAAGAAGATGTGGCTGAGGCAGATTTTAACATGCTAAGTTATATGGGAGCTTCATAGGCTTTAAAAAAAGGTGTCATATAAGATTCTAATTGATGGATATAGAGGTCAGTTTCTAGATTATTTTTCTATGAAACTGTTTTAGGTTTTCAGATGATTTGTGCTTAAAAGAGATGTAATTTATAATCTGATTTTTTTTGGAAAAAAGTTTATCAATATTTAAATTATTTGGAAGCTTTGAAATTTTATTTCAATCAGGTTTTCGTTTAATTACCATCATTTCAGGAAAACATTGTCCAATGTTAACATTTTCCATCAACTTGAAATTTTGTTTTGATACTAGAGTTATTTTTCTTGATATACAAAAAATAGTTATTTTTACAATAATTATCTTTATTTGCAGAGAAAAGACTCGTTAGAGTCATAGCAATACAATACAAAAAGAACACAATACAAATCACACGAAACATACAAAAATCATATTTTTCAAACATTTCAAACTTTCAAAGTTTTTTTAATATTAAAACAGTAAAGCTTAACCTTCTCCCTCAGTTCTAATGACCTCTTTATGAAAGAAGCAACTTCTTTAATTTAAGAAGGTGTTGAAGGATTCAGAATTGTTTTTAAATTTATTATGTCTGATCCAGTTTTTAGGTCAAAATCTAAATTAAATTCTAGTATGTTACGTAGATGATTATTTGTAGGACAATGCAGAAAAAAGTGATATTCATCATCTAATTTTTGTTTACAGCTTATACAAAATCTCTGGTCTCTAGGTATTTTTTTATATCTCCCGATTTCAATTTGAAGCAAATGGTCACTAGTTCTAAATTTAGTTATATATTTACGCGTTTCAAAATTGGAGTTGGGACAAATAATATTCCATTTCAGATGGTTCTTGTTTTAAATATTTGTATAAAAATATTTTATTATCTTCGTTTAGGCATGAAATTTTATTGCACAAAATATCATTAGAATGGTCATCTATTTGTTTTTTCAAACTTTTCTTCAAATTATTAAATATTTCAATATTTTTAACTGTTTGCAAAGCAATATATTTTTCTATAGGAGTTCTTCCCATTTCTGCTCTTGCAGCTAAATTGGTAGAATTTCTTTTTACCCCTAGTATATTTTTGCAGAAGTAAAGATGTACTTTTTCAAGTGTAGTCTTATCAATAAAATCAAATTTATCAATAAGAAAACTGTTTTTTCTACTCCTTTCTTTTGCTCTATAATATTTAAGTAAATATCCATATAAACAATTTCTGAATTGTAGCACAAGATTGGCCTCATCATAGTGTCAAATAAATTGCAAGATACCTTAACAGGAATATAAGAATATGAAGATGTGTAAGGCTTAATGCTATACATAGCTTTCCTAGCTTTTTTTGCTAGGTCTTCACTACTTTGTTCTAAACTGCCATTACATTTAATCTTATTTCTCAAAAGTTAAAATTCTGTAACATTTTCAATTTTACTTTTTTGCACGTCAGGAAATCTTCCTCGTTCCTGAAATTAATTCTATTTTGTAAGATCACTGACTTGGTTTTACTGACATTTATTGTCAACTGCCATTTGTTACAGTATTCTTCTAAGTTATTTAAGCAATTTTGAAGTCCTATTTTTGACTCGGATAATATAATAAGATCATCAGCGAAAAGTAGACAACTGACATTATGTTCTAACAATTTCTTTGGTCTACAACTGTCATCACTGCTTTTATTAGGGTCATTAATAAAGATATTAAATAATGTAGGACTAATTGAATCTCATTGTCTGACACCTCTTTGAATTTGAAAGAAAGTAGAGTGTTTTTATTGCCCCTTCAGTGTTCCTAAACTGACTTTTTATTATTTCATACATATTTTTCCCAATTCCTGTCCTAACAAGTTTATAGAGCAACCCATTTCTCCATAAAGAGTCAAACGCCTTTTTAAGGTGCACAAAGCATACATATATTATTTTCTTATTCTTATGCAAATACTTATTTATTAGAGACTTCATGACAAATATACTGTCTGAGGTTCTATGATTTTCACGAAAGCCAAACTAACTAGTATTATATTTAGTACTCATTAAATTTACAAGTCTAACATTTAAGACTGCACAAAAAATTTTTGAAAAACTATTCATTAATGAAATTCCCCTATAGTTGCATAATATACTTTTATCTCCACTCTTGTGTACAGCTATGATATAGGACTGTTCCCATAATTTAGGATAACATCCGCTACTTAATGGAAGGTTAAATAACTTGGCATATGTAGGCAATGTCATCACACTGCTATGTTTCCAAACTTCATTTGGGATAGTATCAGGACCTGTAGATTTACCTAGTTTCAATTTTTTAATTACATGTTTAATTTCAGAACATGTTATTGGTTTATCGGTTACATCAACTTATTCTAATTCATTTTCAAGAGTTTTTAATTCCCTTATTATATTTTCTTCAAATTCTTTATCATATTGTGTGCATGCACCCTGATCTTGAAAGTGTTTTTTTAAGTTTATCAATATCATGGAAAATTTCCTCACTGTCACCTTTATCTACGGTTTCTCTGTCATTTTTCATATATTTTTAAAATATCCCAATATTCTTGGATATTTTGATTGAAAGTATTTTCTAATTTTGAAAAAATAAGTTTTTTGTATTGATTCTTTTTTTTTTGTTTCATGAGTTTTTTCAATTCTTTACATAGGCTGAAAAATCTTATTTTAAAATCAAAACTAAAAGGGTGTTTTTCTTATCTGGCTTGCAACCCGGTTTATTTGAGTTTTTAGCTCATGAAAAGAGTTATCTGACCATTTAGGTACTCTTCTTTTTTATGCTTCTTCTTCTTTATTGTAATACGTTGACAACAATTTTCTGTAATATTTAACATAATATCTGTTATCAATTAAGTCGCCTCATCAACACCTTCTTGGTTTTCAGTAAATTGTTTATTTTCAACATAAAGTATTTTTTCTTTTATTTCTTAAGTTGCAAGATAATTTACCAACTGTGTTTTAGATTCATCATTCCAATGATATTTTTCACATGTTTCCCACCATTTGGATACTAAGTTATTACTTTTTAGATCAATATTACATTTTAAGTGAACTTCAATTTTGGCATGATCTGAAAAATAAGAAAAATTTCCTGTTTTGAAGTATTAAACTGAGTAGAGAAGGCTCTCACTTGCAAAACAATAATCAACTGTACTATAACCATTGTTTGAAATACACGTATAATTTCCCATTAAGTCCCCCATATATCTACCGTTTAGCATCCGCAGTCTTGCTGAAATACAAAGATTCAATAATTTTTTACCTTGCATGTTAATCACTGGGTCTAATGCATTTCTTTTACAGACAAAATCTATTGGATAATTTTCTGGAAGAATACTGTAGCTAGTAAATTTATTTAAATCTGTAAAGTCTTTTTCAATAAAGTCCATGTCACATGCAGTTCTGGCATTAAAGTCCCCTAAAAGTAAAACTTCCCCTTGGTTACTGAAACGATTAATTTCATTTTCTAAATTTAATAGATCATCATCATAGTGATTTGATGATACTGGTGGTAAAAAAATGCATCCTACATAAATATTATTTTTAAAGCCAAAATAGTTTTTATCCAGTTTTAACCATAATCTCTTTGGCGAATTGGTTGCCCTTTCTATATAATGCAAGCCTTTATGAATATGTTTTTTGTATGCTACAATTACACCACCACTGTATATTTTTTCTTTAGCTTTTCTTAATGGTGAGATAATCATTAATAGTAAATTTGTTTGGTTTCTCCCTTCCACGTCTCTAATAAAATGTTGATATCGCTATCAATATTTTGAATGAATTGATTATCACTTTTCACCAAGACCACGGATGTTCCAAGCAGATATTTTTAGCTGTTTTTTTACTTGACACATTTCTAAAAAATGATAAAAGTGGTAAGTATGGTCTGAGAAATATACTTGTTCATTCATTAAGCATATATGTAGATATATTAATATCATTCTTTAAGTAAATAAACTTTCATTCACCTGTATACTTTCAAGATTAACAGTAAATTTTTAACTTTATTTTTAATGTTTGTTGACATATATTTAAAAAAAGCACTATGAGATAGTTGCAAGATTTTTTTTTACTATCTTTTATATTTGTATTTCTATGAGATATATTCTTCATTTATTTTAGGTATATCAACTAAAATTGAGTTTTTTTTTCTTCAAAATTCGTCTATATATCCGGTAACTGAATATTCACATTTTATCATCAACACCCACAGATTAAAACATATATACACTGTATGTTTTCTAACATCCAAAGATATTAAGAATTATGACCTGAACTTCATATAAAGTTCTCTTTAAAATACATATACATTTACTGAAACATCATGTACAAATAAAAATACATTCTGTTTTGTACTTAATTTGAATATCCATCTCTCATGCTTCTCATCATATACTGTAAAATTTCATACATATTATTATTGTTGTTATTATAATACATGTTTTCGCCACTTTGTCCAGTATTTGGTTGTGAAATATCATTTCTATAGGAACCTCTTTTATATGGAAAAAACCTTTCATTTCTTGTATTTCTATTCATATTTGATTCTTGATTTTTTTTAATTATACCCATTTCTCCTGTAGTTATCATAATTACCACCCTGATTGTATCTATAATTACCTTTTGGAGTATTATTATATATGTAATGTTTGTTTCTATAATCATTTGTATTTTTATTTTCAGATCTATATCTATTTGAATAATTTCTTTCATTCATCTTGTTTCCTTGTGTATTTTCATACCTCCCTTGAATTCCCAAAAAAAGGATTTAAATACAATTTTGTATATTTTACATAAAGTGTAACACCAGACTGATTTAAATGAATGCCATCATAAAAATCTGAGACATTAAAATTACAGTGTTGTATGAAACCTATATCTAAGTCATTACAATGATCTTCTAATAATTTATTAAACAATTGTCTTTTTTCCTCAAACATACATGTCTTGCTTCTGTCTCGATAAAACCGTGGCAGTAGTTCAGCGAACACAATTCTGGTCTCAGGCATTCTTTCCTTTGTAATTTTAGTAAGGTCTTCAATTTCTTGCAGAACATTATCAATCGGATTTTCCTCAATGTCGTTTGAACCAATTTGGTATAAAACTATGTTATTTTTTACTTTGTTTGTTTGAATATACTGTATAGCTCCATGAACTGTTAATGTTGTAATCCTATTTGCATACATTTTTCCACGTCTTAAGTCTTTAACAATTGACGAGCCTACGATTAACACATCACAGGTATCATTCTCCGTATTATTTCCCCTCTGATTTATTTTTGTTTCTTCTTTCGTCTCCTCCATTTTGGTTTACTTTTGTCATCTGTAGTGTTTGTTTGTGTCTCTGTAGTTTTATTTTTTTCTAGTAGTCGTGTCATTTTTAGCATCACATTTGTACATGACTCAGTTACTTGCTCTATTATGCTAGTAATATGT
>MJUU01051127.1:0-14035 GCA_002080025.1 Modiolus philippinarum | reverse complement strand
ACTGTAGTGAATAACAATTGCTTATTTTCGTTAGTCCCGTAGATAGTAACCTACGGCTTTTCCCCATAGTTAACTACTTTAGTCTGATACTTAGAGAAGATGGATGGTGGTTCTGTTGGCGTATCATCATATTCTCCTTCGTCATTTGAGAAGTATGCGACGGAAGAAGGCTTGGATGTCGGTATGGTTCGTAAATGAATCTGCCATAGGAGTACTTGGAATGAAATTAAGACCCTTGGCTAAAAGACTAACTTCAGAATCACTTAACTGAACGTTGTCAGGTATGCATTTAACTAGGCGTTGTTCATCACTGGCTGTTGGTATCAATGATGTTATTATTGTTGGACTGGATAGATCTAGATGAATCGGGGAGTTAGATTTAACCACAGGTTTAAATTCTTTTTTATTGTGATGGATGTATGCTATGATCATAAAACTTTATATAAAGATACACATTAGGGTATAATTAAACAAAAATCATAATAAAAATGCTTTGAATATTTGCATTTTAGAATTCAGGTATCTACATTGATTTTTTGTGTGTGTGTCGTATCATTATAAATGAAAGTCAATTTTAAAACATAATGCACGCTTTTCAAACTGGCTTTTCAACATTTAAGTGTGTTATTTACCTTTGTTGAGTTTACGAATTAATTTACCCTTTTAAACTGGCATTACAACATTTTTGTGTGTTATTAAGCGGTTTTCCTTTTTTTAATTTCTGTGGTGCATTTTTATTCATTTTTTTTCTTTCAAATATATTTAATTATTGTAGTTAGTATGTACTGGTATTTTTCTATGTGATATTTCTCCGTTGGCAGAGGACCTCATTATTGTCATCTTTATATTTTTCCAGTTTAATGTATAATTAAACACGTCAATAGTGTCCACGTAGCGATTAAACTTCAACTTTGTCTTTCAGTTACGGGCATCATATTTTTCAGTTACGGGCAGCCGTATTTATTTTAAAACACCAGTTACCCTCATCATACGAGATTTGAGAAATGCGAATTAAACAGATAATGGATAGGTTTTGTACATATCCATGATAATTGCACATTAGTGGATATAACTGTTATTGATTGAAAATAGTTAAAATCACAATTCAGACTACATTGTATTAGTAAATTCATGAATAGATTTTCAACTGAATTCTCTTCCGCCATGTTGGGCTGACCGTAACTGCAGTTACGAGCATCGGCCATCCGCCAGTGACGATTTAAGTGGTGAGCCAAACAGTTAGCAAGCCTCGTTTGTCGCAAAAATTCGGGTCTTCCCTGTTTCCTCGGAACAGCTGTATTTATAGTAACCGAAGACCCGACGGAAACGGGGCACCGGAAATAACCTAGTGATGTTTATTTTTAGAACCTTATGTACAACAGCATGCACATGAGAACAATTTTAACAATTAGACAATAGTTGTTAATCAGAAAGCATATTAACATATTATTATTTATTTTCAATAATTTACTGAAATAAAACTTTTTCCCACAGTAAATATCTGCATATGAAAGGTTTTCCGTAATCAAGAATATATAAAACACTAATTAACAAGTCCAGCAACTACTGGCAATCTTAAAACACTTGTCCATTAGCTGTGTGTATCGGAAGAGAGCTCCATTGTCTAAGAAGTAGCTTGTATCCCTGGTTTGTACTCTCTATGTCTGGTTTCTCGGTGTGAATTATTAGCAAATAAAAATAAGTCCTATACTGTTATCACTCTGTTGTTATTCACGAGGGTCATCCAAGCTCCACTGGTCTGATCAGTTAAACTCGAGGAGTTTGTTGCTTAGAAAATTAGATGATGGTTCCGTGTTTACAATATCTGGAATTCTAGTTGAAAGGTATCGAAGAAGTGCTTGTAATAGCATTGACTGGTTTTGAACATTCTGTCCCTTCTTGACATTGATAACATTATTTTCGTTTATAGCTGTGTCTTGGTTTTAAATAAATAAACAAATAAATAAATAAAAAAAGAAAAGAAATAAAAATAAACAAATAAATAAATATCTTTGTTTAGAGAGAGTATCTATTTTGTATTGAACCAATTTTTAATTAAGCTCTCTTTATAACAAACAAAAATTTGGTCCACTTAAAGACTTAAAAAGCTTTATATATTTTTTTTTATATATTTCCGTATTTGGTTTTGGGACAAGAAAATTGTCTGATGATGAAAATCTGGTATTGTATGATTCCTTGTCTTTTGCAGAAACAAGTAGATGTGATTAGTATTATTGAACTAATTTAATTTTAGATTCATACACTTATAATGCCTCGTGGTAAAGTATTGTTTTTGTTATTGGAACGATGCCATATTCTTCAAATAGTTCACTTGATGGTTTTGTAAAATCGTGTTCATCTAATATTATTCTTGCAGCTCTTTTTCTGGGCAATGCGTCTGCATTTCCATGTTGAATGATTTCCTGTGTTCTATACTAAAGTCAAAGGTATGAGGCAAGTAGGGAGAGCAATCTTGTCATCATCCCTTCTGGTTCTTTAAATTTCTTTAATCATATCAATAATGAATGCTCTGTCCGAAGCAAGAACTGTTTTCCTGAGAGATAATAGTGAAATTGCTTGACAAATGTGACAACAACAAGAAGCTCCCGATAGGTTGTACAATAATCTCTTTGAGTTTTTGAAAATGTTTTGTTGCCATTTGCAATCACCTTCTATTCGCCGTTTTGTAATTGTGAAATTACTGCCCCCAAACCAAATGCGCTGGCGTCTGTGTCTAGAATGAAGGGATCCGTCCTTGTGGGATATGCCCAAATTGGGGCTGAGGCAAATGCTTTTTTGAATTAAAGACAGAATCTTGACAACCTTTGGTCCAGACAAATCGGCGGTCCTTCTGGGTTAATTGTGTGAGTGAATAACTAATAGAAGAAACCTCCTTTATATACTTTTGATAATAGGTTGCAATTCCAAGAAAACTGCGGACATGCGAGACGGACTCTGGAACGGGCCAATTTTCGATGGAGCTTTTCTGGGTTGGACTTAATACCATCAGCTAACAATACATGTCCTAAATAACGAAATTCGTCTTGGAAGAATTAACACTTTGAAGGTTTCAGCTTCAGGTTTGACTCCCTAAAACGTTCAAATGCGAACTAAACGATGCTCATGATTTCATAGAACGTTTTTCCAAATATAATCACATAATCCAGGTATACTAAACTGCGTTCCCATTGGAGTCCTGCGAGCGTTAATTCTATCAGACGTTCAAAATGCCTCGGGCTATTTGCTAGGCAACAGGGCATAACCTTGAATTGATAAAGACCATTGTGTGTTGCGAATGCAGTTTTCGGTTTGTCCTCCTCTTGCATTTTAACCTGGAAAAATCCTTGACATAAGACCAGTGTACAGAAATATTTTGATCCTGAGAGAAAGTCCAGAGAGTCATCGATCCTCAGTACAGGATAATTGTCCTTGGTAGTTATTGAATTTAGGCGGCGATAGTCTACATAGAATAACAAAATATCGAGGTTACTGTGAATTTAGAAGTGAGTTATGGAATCTGACTTACGGACTTAAACAATAGGAGCTGAATACGGAGAAAAAATAATACCGTTTTTCAACATGCTATTGCCGTGAAGTTTGTAAAGCGATTTTGTCAACACAGCGAAATTACTGTCTCAAAAACTTATACATCAAGGGTATGTTCAGTTACTGTTGCAATTGTCACTACAGAAGTTTTACGATAGTCACCACGATTTGACAGACCATTACAATGTTTCTGTTTCACAAATGAGAATAGATATTTTTGGGTAGAGTTTACACCGACTGTGACAAAACCGAACTTTTCACTGGTAGTGAGACGGATGCCACGCGTGAAGCAGATCATGCTTACCCTTCCGAAAACCTGATGATACTCCCGCTTTCAGTGGGAGTTCACACTGTCAGTGATTTATTTTTTTGTGTTGTCTTGTTTATCACCTTGTCATTTTTAGTTTTGTCTACGTTTGTAATGTTTGTCATACCGATTAGTCCTTGTTATTGTCCGAATACTAAATAGTTATATACACAGAAGCTTGTCAAACTTTTACTTTGGTACTGGGTTAGAGAAGTAACATGTGCCATGGATTTTAATTGGTTTGTCTAAGGGTTAGAAAATGACATTAACCAATCAGTCACCAAACAGATCTTTCAACAACATAATTTCATCTGGCTGTGTGACGGGTGCCATACGTGGAGCAGATCATGCTTACCCTTCCGGTGCACCTGATGATACCTCACTTTTTATAGGGATTCACACTGCTAGTGCTTTAGTTTTGTGGCGTTCTTGTTCATTTTTGTTTATTTGTTTTGTCTTTGACATACTGTCTCAATTCGTGTTGCTGTGAATTACTGTGATGTTGGATTTATGATTTTAGAATTTCTCCTTTCCTTTTCTTGCTTCGGTATTCGTTTGCCGATGTATCAGTCGACCGGTTCTTAAAGGCTATCTAAATCAAGAGGGAAGTCAGAGTTTACATTTCTCCGGACGAACAATTCTGTCTTGCTCGGTATAGAAACTGTTCCAGTTAATTGGACACTAGCGCAAGTAGTACCGATATCGGAGTCGGTAGCAAGCTTACACTAGCAGATATGTTTTGATCTTGTTTGGCCATTTTGATCTTATCACGATCTTGACAGGCTTAACACAATTTTGTTAAGACAGTGAAAGATTTTAAGTTGGTTTTCAAGATAATTGATTTCAAGGACGATCAAGACGTGTTAAGATAGTTTGAGATTAAACAAGATCCACTTGTTAATTGAGTTCAGGAACGATCAAGACGAATTAAGTTTGTTTAGATCAAACAAGATCCGGATTTGATCTTGTTAGATCTGGACAAACTTAGCACATCTTGATCGCCCTTGAACGCAGTTATCTTGTTTCATCTTGATAAACTGAACAGGTCTTAATCGTCCTTGAAAGGAATTATCTTGAAATACGACTGAATATCTTACACAGTATTAACAAAATTGTGTTTAGCTTGTCAAGATCATGATAAGATCAAAATGGCCAAACAAGATAATAACATATCTGCTAGTGTTAACAGTAAAGTTTGAAAATTCTAGTATTCCTTGAATCCCTTGAATTCCAGATATATTCCTGAAGTCTACTATATTAGCAGGTTGTTCAAACATGAATGAATTTAACCTTAATATAAAGGTACTGATACCCAATACCTTCATTTGTTCTCCGTCTGTCGTAGTTAAAATAGTTGATACTTCCGCGAGATCATGTTTTGTATTGTAAAGTTTTTCAAATATATCTAAAGAAATTAAAGTGACTGTAGAACCAGTATCTACCAGCATATCTATGTAAAACGTGTCTATAAAACTTTGGCGTACCAACAGTGTTGCGTACTTGCAGCTAATTTCAAGTGTGTTGACCTTACATTAGAATTATCAAATGTTTTTCTTTGACCATGGACTATACTCAACCCCTCCAGTGCAGTCCCGTCCCGTTAAGTTTTCCGATGAAGAGTTGTTTGCTTCTGGTTGTAAATTGTCTTTGATGCTCACGTCACAATTCTTTTATTACCCTCCTTAAGACGTGGATACTCCTTTAAGAAGTGACCTGTATTTTTACAGTAAAAGCATTAAAAGTTTTTCTTATTGCCAAAGCTCTTATCCTGCGATATTTCGTTTGCCGATTTCTCCAGCTTTCTGATCATTTGTTTTAGTAACTCTTTCATTTCCTTTATGGACTCTTCGAGATTCGTTATTCTGAAGTTATTTTGAGAATGAGAAGTAAGGGCCGTATCTTGTGGTTTTCGCTGTGATATCATGGCACCTTTGAACGCTTCGAACTCAACAGCTTATGATATTGCGCGGTCAAAAGTCGTGGGATGTGTAGTCTGCACATGTCGCATCAGCTCTGGGGTGCCTAGGCCAGAATTATATTGTTCAACTATCAGGCTCTCTCTCATAATAAAAGGAGTTTTTGGAAATGTTTTAGGGCATATCCGAAGTCTGCTACTTATTCATCTCAGTTACTTCTTCGATTTCTAAACTCGCAGCGATTAGGACTCTCTCTCTCTCCTGGTGGACAGAACCTTTGTGTCAATATGGTTTTTAATGTGTCATAGTGCGACAAAACATTATTGAAACACCTGATGTCACCCTCCGTTTTAAGGGGATTCACACTGTAAATGCTATAGTTTTTTGTGTTATCTTGTTGAATTTTAATTTTGCATTCGTTAGTGATGTTCTTGCCATTGTCTGAATACTAGAAAGACTTATAGACACTTTACATTTTTTTACCTTAGTACTGTTTGAGGGTTAGAGCAGTTACACGTTCCATGGATTTTAATCGGTTTTTTCCACGGGTTAGAGAGAAAAGTTACAATTATTCAAATCAAGGTCCCTCAAGGGGCAATTACAAATATAACATTTATAATTCAGACACAACAAAATTAATGTAACAACAAGTTAACATATAAATTGATATATGTGTATGCCTGTAACCCAGACGAGGGGGTGGTATAAACATATTAACAGATTTTTTATTTTTATTTTTTTTTTATTATTTTTTTTTAATATTTGTAAGTACACACGCACGCATCATAAATAACAATAATATCAATATCAACAAGTTGTAAATCTACAAAAAAAACAAGGGAGGTGCTCAAGGATATATGTGTGGCTTCATTAAAGCAACCACATCCCTACTCGTGTCTGGTGTAGTAAGACCACTAGTTAAAAAAAACGAAAGGATGTATCGTATATCTACGATAGACACCAAGGGACGGTGCTCTAGGATATGTAATTTTTTACGAAAGGATATGGATTAAATGAACATGAGATCATAACACATATGTTAACTCCAACTGCAATAACTTTTATGAGCTGTATGGCCATTTCGGAAATGTATTCCTCATCAGCAGCACTAGAACCCAAACAAAAGAAATACATAATTAGAAAAAATGTTTAAAATGCATAAAATCAAACGAAATCCGAATAATCAGTAATATCAAATATGGCTAAGGACAAAACTACGATGGAGGGAGTTAATCCTTCAGTTTTAGAATTTACAATTTTTTAATTTGAACTCATTTAAACGTTTTAATATAGTTATATCTTCACAATTAAATAATCAGATTAATTTCTGGTCATCATTTAATTTTACAAAGTTTTTACAAGGTTTTAGCAGTGGGCTGATGGATATATAACACCAATACATAAGTCTAATGATATTTCAGACCCAAATAATTATAGGGGCATTGCAGTAACTAGTGCCATTGGTAAATTATTAAACAGTGTCCTGAACATCAGACTTGATACGTTTATTACAAAAAAACATAAATGAGTGTCAGATGGGATTTACAAGGAAAGCAAAACCCACAGACCATATGTTTATATTAAAATGCATAATTGATGAATACTGCCAAAGCAAAGATGGTAGGGTATATGCCTGATTTTAAAAAAGCCTTGGACAACAGTGTCCACACAGGTTTGAAAATCAAACTACACATAGGTGTAGGAACAATGTCATCAAGAATATGTATGAGGTAACACTGTGTTACAGACCTTTTCTCAATAAAGTTGGGCGTCAAACAGGGAGACAATCTAAGTCCTACCCTATTCAATGTGTTTATAAATGATTTCCCAAATTACTTTGAGATTTCTTGCCATCCAATTGTTCTATAATGTAAATCTCTTAACTGTTTGATGTATGCTGATGATATAATATTGTTGTCGACAACAGCTAAGGGTCTTCAAACCAAACTTGACATCCTTGAAAAATACTTTAAAGATTGGTGTTTGATTCTCAATCAAAATAAAACAAAGATTTTGATCTTCAAAAAGGCAGGCAGACACATTCATGATAGTTTTAAATACAAAGAATTTAGGTTGCAGTGTGTACAACAATATAAATACCTAGGTGTGCACTTCAGTACATCAGGCTCTTTCTCCTTTGCGCAAAATGAACTCTATATCAATTTATTTCCTTTTTTAACCTTTGGGACCATTTAAGGCTTGCTATATGGTAAGAGGTTCCTCACTGTGTTGAAGACCATACGGTGACCCCTAGATGCTTTGTTTTGGGTCGTTTTAACCTGGATATGGGATTTTGTCTCCTTGACATTTACCACATTTACTTTCTTTTCATATCTATAAAAAGGCTTTTAAAGCATATTCTAAGTTACAGAAGGATTTCTTGTCTATTAATTCCAAAATCGATACAATAGAAAAAAGAAGGGAAACGGGAAATGTGTCAAAGAGACAACGACCCAAAGGGGAGTAATAACAACTCAAAGCCACCATAAGATCTTCAATGAACGGTGATACAAGCATACATGTATTTGATCATACAGTAAGACCAATTCTTCTATATGACAGTGAGGTCTGGTGATCTTTGGTTAGAAAATAGCATTAACCGATCAGCTATCAAACAAATCTTTCAAAAACATAAATGCCTCACTGACTGTGTGACGGATGCTGTATGCAGGACAGGACAAGCTTACCCTTCCGGAGCACCTTATGTCACTCTGTTTTTGAGAGTTCACACTGTTAGTGTTTTAGTTTTTTGTGTTGTATATGTAGTGGTTGTGTGCTTTGTGGGCATGTAGTGTCTCTGGTCTTCCGTCCTCTGGTGATCTTGATTTTGCCTTGTCTCTATACTTTGATTTATGCAATCTTGCGCTTTGTTCCTTCGGTGTTCTACTACCGTTGTTTGGTAGTTCGCTTAGGGCGCGTTGAGCGATTCTGCGTTAACTAATGGCTAATTGTGCAGCTTTCTCCCTGTCCGACCAGGAGTCCCATTGTGCAATTTGTTCAAAAGGCAAAGGTAGTCGGGCCACTCTACTCTTTGACCGTCAAACAAATCAGGTTCTTTAAATTTCCTACCAAACTTTGCGCTTCCTATCATTGACATATGTGGCTCACCTTTATCTGTATATCTATATGGTGAATGTGCATTGGACTTTGGTATCCCCATATTTCCAGAGTTACTGAAATGCGAGTCATTCTGGACATATGTTGGTAAGCAATAAGCTTGCAGCCCTCCTTTACAATTTTTATTTTGCAAAGGCCTATTTATACTAGTCAAAATATTTTCTGAATCATTCCGATTCAACATGACATTTCTTGTACTTGTATATGGATTTAATTTGCAGTGTACTACATTTCCAATTCCACTGTGAAATCTATTTGAATATTGGAATTCACCGTTTTCTATGTTTTTGTTACAGAAAAAATTTTCAGGTTTTGAATCCTTTAAAAAAAGAAAAATTGTTACTTCATTTGGCATATGATTGCCGTTATAACCGCTGTGCTTTTTTGTTATATTCAGCTTTTTTTTCAAAACAACACATTCCTGAAATTGTTTTATTTCTAAAGTTTTCTTTATTTGGGTAGTCATTGATATATGTGTGACTGATATTTTCCATATTTCCGTGAAAAAAACTATTCACATTTCCTGTTTCTTCATTTTCATTATCTACAAATTGTTTAGCACCTGTTTCCCTGTATTCTATCGTCGAATACACTGTCACGTGACCTGATGTTTTAACGTCATTTTCTAGAACGGAAACGTTCCTATCAAAAGAAGAGTTATAGTTGACCGTTTTCTCTATGAAATCTGGATTTATATTTATGTTAGTCGTTTCAAAGTGACAACAGTCATCCCTAAGACGAGAATAGTTATTGACAAAGTCGTGTACAGTCTTAAATATGTGTGGAAACCATGAATATTCATGGCATTCATGCGAATGTGTGACATTCCCGTCATTGTTTCGTGTATTTGTAAAGTTGTTTCTGTCCGTAATTCTACAATTGGAGTGTACATATTGTACTGGAATTCAGGACGGATATTACTGTCTTGGTGTCCGTGATAATGTATATCACTTGAATTTGTAACAATGAGTTCCGTATTTGGAATACTTTGTGTATTTGGACCCGGAGAACTATGGACAAGCCGTCCATTTTGTGTATCTCCCCATGTTTTGTGGTGTTTGTGGATATATGCGTGGGACATTCAGCATATAAGGGTAAGTTATTTGCCTTGAAGTAATTCATTGTGGAAGTCTCAGTGATTTCGTTTGGTATTTGTCTCTAAGACGATGATTTATTCGTGTTTTCCGTCTTGTTCAATGGCGATTTAATGGCGACAAAACTTGGAGTGAAGCATTGTAAAATTCCATTGAATCCAGAGGTTACATTTCCAAAGAATGAATTTGAAGAAGCCATTATGGCTTATATTGGTCAATAATCTTACCAAATTCTTGTGTAATAGTCATGAAAAGTTTCCTCTGTCAGATTGGCGTGTTTTCCAGTGTTCCCAGATTCTCGGAGTTTGTTGAATAAAGTGATTCGTTTCGATTCAATGTATGATTTATGTGTATTGTAATGGTTACAAATATTCCTCCATATTATATTTCTAAGTAGTTGGTCGCCCTTACCCTTATTTTGTACGATTTAAGTGGTGAGCCAAGAAGTTAGCAAGTGTCGTCTGTCGCTAAAATCCGGGTCTCCCCCGGTTCCCCAGGACAGTTGTATTTATAGTAACCCGAAGTCCCGACGGAACCGAGACACCGGAAATAACCCGGTATTTTTATATTTATAGAACGTTATCCAATGACGGGCGAGCCTCTACCATCACAGATTATTTATAGGATTTATACACATTTTACTATAGTATTAATAAATGGGTATTTTCATAATGTCCCTGTTATGTGTCCGAGGTCTGTAATAATGGCCTGAGGATAGCTGTAATGGCACGAGGCAACGCCGAGGGCCATTACAGCACCCGAAGGCCATTATTACAGAACGAGGTATGGTTCCCGAGTTAACCTGCTAACAAGGTTTACCATGTTTGGTGATGTAACTCTGTTACCAAAAAATAGATCGGCTTCACAGGGTCAGTCTGGTCAAGCCCGGCCATTTCTGAATAATGGTACAAAGTATCAAAGTGATATCTTTTAAGACTTTTTTGCAAATGTTGGAAGGAAAAAAAAAGAAACAAAATAATAATAATAATAATCAGAAGAAATACAATAAGGTCTTTTCCCAAAAGTGAGGAAAGACCTTAATAAAAAAAATAATTTTCAATTTTCTTGTACTTGTTAGTAGTGGAGAAAACCAGGTGTCTGGCGCATTTCTCCTCATGTTAATCCTATGGAAGAAGATACCTGTTAGGATATCTTTTGAGGATACCCTATGACGTCATCTAGTAATTAATTTAGGTCTAATTAAGGATATCTTTTGAGGATACCCTATGACGTCATCTAGTAATTAATTTAGGTCTAATTAATTAAGTGGTGTTGATGAGTTTTTTAATTAAATGTGTATTTTTAATTGAGTGCACCTGCAACAAGCATATCTAGTTTTAAGGGGTATATTTGGTAATACTGTATGTATTTGTGTATTATGTTTGTCCCCATCTTATATTTAATTATGATTGCTGAATTGGTTATTTTGTGTATTATTGTTCAGTGTATAAATAATCCTGCAAATAGATCATTTATTATAAACCCCTTATTTGTCATCTCGAATTTACTATGTTTACATTCATAATCACTGATGCATAGGCAAACATTACCTTGTGACGTGTCAAAACATGTCTATAAATAAACCGGATAAAACTAATTTACATTCATAATCGGTCATCTTGAAAAGTTGATTTTCTGAAAGCGTCGTCTATTTATTTCAGCAAATAAATAATATTATCTTGAGTTTTTTAAGTGTAATTTTTTTAAAAAGTTTTGCTTTTGTAGAATTAATACATATGCAGCGAGAGATCTAAAAAATTAACATTGACACCCTCTTCTTATTCACTGATTGACTGTTTATTTAAATAACTTAGGTAGTATACATGTAAGCCCAAATAAGATTATATATATTTATATATATAACAGGTTATATAACGGTTTAAGGTATACAACAACATTAATAAAGATTAATTATAATTTCACATCCCCCCTTTCTTCTTCTTGTGTTTACATAGTATTTTGACAAATGTCGTTTCAACTTAACAAAATAATCCCGAATGATATTATACACAAAGTGTATATAAAACACTGTGTCACATTAATAGATATATAACTTTCATTGGGCCAAAACAAAACAAAAAGGTGTATGTCTGTACTTATTGAATCACCGAGGCACGAAGTGTGTATTCTTATCGTGTTAAAACATGTCTATATAATCCAGTTTGAACCGGATAATATATTTTCGACGCCATTTTGAAAAAAAGTATATATATTTACGCGTCCCTTATATTTTTTCATGACAAACCGTTATTTTACTAGTCATGTAAACATCAAATACAGCATATATTTATAGTTTGTTTACATTTTGAACAAGGTGTAAATAAAAGAGAGTGGGGTCACACAGTACAACACAGAAAGTTTACATTCTTTAGGGTATACTGTAATTTATACATGAATCAGACATTATGAACAGGCAACTGAAAAACTTTACTAATAATAAATTGTATTAAATTGTATTAAATGTTAAAGGTAGATATTATTTTCGGTGAATATCTGAACTTTATTATGACCAAAATATAACTTTTATCGGGACCACAGAAAAGCCATTTAGTAATGGTTCAATCACTGAGGCACGAAGTGTGTATATTTCTTATCGTGTCAAAACATGTCTATATAATCCAGTTTGAACCGGATAATATATTTTCGACGCCATTTTGAAAAAAAGTATATATTTTTACGCGTCCCTCGTATTTTAGCACGACAAACCGTTATTTTACTAAATTAATTGTTTTACTATTTAAACTTCACAATCATGTAAACATCAAATACAGCATATATTTATAGTTTGTTTACATTTTGAACAAGGTGTAAATAAAAGAGAGTGGGGTCACACAGTACAACACAGAAAGTTTACACATTCTTCAGGGTATACTGTAATTTATACATAAATCAGACATTATGAACAGGTAACTGAAAAACTTTACTAATAATAAATTGTATTAAATTGTATTAAATGTTAAAGGTAGATATTATTGCCACGTATCAATCCCCCTTTTTCTTACCGTGTGTTTACATCGTATTTAGACACATTGCGGTTCGACGTAATAAAATAATCCGAATAATATTGAACATGAAGTGTATATAAAACACTGTATCACTTTTTACGGTGAATATCTGAACTTTATTATGACCAAAATAATTTTTATCGGGACCACAGAAAAAAGCTTGTTTTCAACATGGCGACATTTTTATTAATGAGACCATAATATGGGACGATCCACATAAAAGGGGCCACAGGTATTTCATCTTAGACAAAAAATAAAATATAAAGATATTTTCAACACATTGAAATAGCTTTACATGATATTTCCATTCTATATTTCACGACAAAAGGTTTTCAGAACAAAAACAATAATCTGTAGATTGTATATCGTCACGATATATAAAATAACGGTTTGTCATGAAAAAATATAAGGGACGCGTAAATATATATACTTTTTTCAAAATGGCGTCGAAAATATATTATCCGGTTCATACTGGATTATATAGACATGTTTTAACACGATAAGAATACACACCTCGTGCCTCGGTGATTCAATAAGTACAGACATACACCTTTTTGTTTTGTTTTGGCCCAATGAAAGTTATATATCTATTAATGTGATACAGTGTTTTATATACACTTTGTGTATAACATCATTCGGGATTATTTTGTTAAGTTGAAACGACTTTTGTCAAAATACTATGTAAACACAAGAAGAAGAAAGGGGGGGGGGGTGTGAAATTATAATTAATCTTTATTAATGTTGTTGTATACCTTAAACCGTTATATAACCTGTTATATATATAAATATATATAATCTTATTTGGGCTTACATGTATACTACCTAAGTTATTTAAATAAACAGTCAATCAGTGAATAAGAAGAGGGTGTCAATGTTAATTTGTTAGATCTATTAATTCTATAAAAGCAAAACTTTTTTAAAAAATTACACTTAAAAAACTCAAGATAATATTATTTATTTGCTGAAATAAATAGACGACGCTTTCAGAAAATCAACTTTTCAATATGCTTGTTGCAGGTGCACTCAATTAAAAATACACATTTAATTAAA
>MJUU01051126.1:67903-83814 GCA_002080025.1 Modiolus philippinarum | reverse complement strand
CAGACCAAATATGAAATCATTTCCACTTTTGGAAGAAGAGAAAACTTTGACGAAAAATTTTCATTAGTAGTGGTATATGAAACTAAGTATTAATGTATCGGCAAACAGGAAGTAGTAGCGCCACAAACATGAAAATATCTGACACTGTACAACTCATCATTTGGAAGCCTAATGCTAAATATCAAATCATTCCCACCTGTAGAAGCCGAGAAAACTTTGACAGTTAAAGTGTTACGGACGGACGGAATGACGGACGGACGGACAGACGGACGGAAACCACCATCACTATATACCCTCCGCTTTTACAAAGCGGGGGTATAAAAAATATCAAAACATCAATTGTAATACTCCACTGAAAAGTCCTTATGCAACATAAAAAATATCAACATTGTGTCTATGTTCCTTAATTCTCCCAGTCAGGTCATATAATTAATATTCCCTAAAAAATTCTCAAATTTGTTAACCTCATCTTTATATTTTATATTATACCTATGTTATTAAAAATATGTCTATTTATACAGACTGAGATTTATAACATGACATCAGAAGTTGTTCCCTTACACTATTGAAAATGAAACACACATGAGCATTTACCAGATGAATAATACAATGATGAAAATGTTATGTGAGTATGTGCATGGGCCTAAAATGCTGGTAGACTACATATATATAATACAAAATGTATATAATATTGTAAAACTAGCACAAACATTTTTTCAAATATTCAATATATAAATATAAAGTAACACTTCACAGAAAACTAAAACATTTTAAATATACATGCATAATCATATTTCATTGTCTATTTTTTAGACTCCTTGATATGTCAATTCATAAACTTTTCAAGGCAACTTTAGAAACAATATACATATATTTATAACACAAATCTTTATAATACAAATATATATGCATTTGTAAAAAGTAAGTACATGTAAAATGTTTTTTTTTATTAAAAGTTATTTTGTTCATACTTCAACAGTTCCACCATAATAACTTATTAACAAAATCTATATTCTATATTCTTTAACAATGCTCTCATCTGTTTTTTTTTCTGAAAAAAAAGAACAAAATAAATGAATTAAAACACAATGCTATGGATACAAAATCACACAATTTTAACCCATTTGACTGACCTATACATATGTACTTCATTCCTGTTTAAATGCATTTTGTACACAAATGTCCTAGGTAACTAATTTCTATTGAGGAGCAAAATAAAAGTTTGTGATGACAAGTGGTTCTTATGTCAAAGTTAAATGTTTGCATTAACTCCTACCTCCTCCCCTCTATTCCTGTTAGTCTGTAATGAATAAATACAAAGTCTCAGGAAATATTGCCCAGCTGTTCTGGGATTGAGCTTATTTTTGGAAAAGTTTGAAAGGTTTCAAATTCATATCTGCTAAACAAAAAAATTTAACCAGAATGTCTTGTGGTTTTACTGTCAATTTTTTACTGTAAAGTTTCATGAAACTGTGCTTAGCAGTTTCCCAGCCATCTAATTTTTATCTTTCAGACCAATTTAAAAAAAACCAAAAAAAACAAGAGCTGTCGCCAAATGGCAGCCAGTTATACCCCGCTCATTGAACCCTTAATCAATAAGTAAGTGCAAAATTAAGTGTGTTTGGACACAATACAGGTGTGGACACATTACAAGTGTGGACACAATACAAGCATTTACACAGTTGGATGTTTGGTTGCCGAGAAAAGTGACAAAAAAGTTCACCATGGAAAATGAAAGTAAAAAAAATCAGAAAGTCATAAATACAGTAAGTAGTACAGCAATATGGCTGAAAAAGGGAGATGCAGTATAGAACCCTTCAAAGAAGCTCCATACCAAATATGAAGTAGCTGTCGTGTGCAGTTCCTAAGAAAAATGCGACGAAAAAGTCACAATTTGGAAAACGAAAGTAAAAAAGGCACAAAGTCGGTAAACAGGAAGTGGTAATCTGATATGGCCGAAAAGGGGAGGTGCAGTGTAGGACCCAAAACTGATGCCCCATTCCAAATATCAAGTGGCTGTCATGTGTAGTTGCTGAGAAAAATGCGACGAAAAAGTCACAATTTTGAAAATAAATGTAAAAAGGCACAAAGATGGTCAACAGGAAGTGGTGATCTGATATGGCCGAAAAAGGGAGGTGCAGTATAGGACCCCATACTGATGCACCATTCCAAATATCAAGTGGCTGTCATGTGTAGTTGCTGAGAAAAATGGGACAAAAAGTCACAATTTTGAAAATAAAAGTAAAAAATGCACAAAGTCGGTAAACAGGAAGTGGTGATCCGATATGGCCGAAAAGGGGAGGCGCAGTATAGGATCCCATACTGATGCCCAATTCCAAATAGCAAGTGGCTGTCATGTGTAGTTGCTGAGAAAGATGCGACGAAAAAGTCATAATTTTGAAAATAAAAGTAAAAAATGCACAGTCGGTAAACAGGAAGTGGTGATCCGATATGGCCAAAAAGGGGAGGCGCAGTATAGGACCCCATACTGATGCTCCATTCAAAATATGAAGTGGCTGTCATGTGTAGTTGCTGAGAAAAATGCGACGAAAAAGTCACAATTTGGAAAATAAAAGTAAAAAATGCACAAAGTGGGTATACAGGAAGTGGTGATCCGATATGGCCGAAAAGGGGAGGCGCAGTATAGGACCCCATACTGATGCACCATACCAAATATCAAGTGGCTGTCATGTGTAGTTGCTGAGAAAAATGCGACGAAAATATGTGTGACGGACGGACGGACGGAATGACGGATGGACGGACAGAGGTAAAACAGTATACCCCCTCCTTCGGAGTGGGGGTATAACTACAGAATGTGTCTATAAGACACGGATGCCCCACCAACAAATTTATCACAATAGATAACCTAAGTCAACAATTAGTTCCTGGTCACTGAATCATCAGGAAGTACCATTACAGATGATTTGTTGAATAATGGAAAGTATTTAAAATACCATACTAAAGTCGTGGAAACATTAAATATTGGTCAGGTTATAAAATTATCCATGAATTATGTAGTATTCATTAATTAAACATCTAGTTGTTTGAAATGTTTAATGCAAAAATTTAACAAAGTCATTCAAGTATAAAATGGAGGTCCATGTCAACAAATTGTCCAAAAATTGGGTGGTTCTCACAAAGATGAGTAATTTCATGACACATCATAATGATATTTTGTGTAGTTGTTTAAATAAGTGCATAAAACACAAAATTTACCAAAAGTCACTCAAGCTTAAAATGTAGGTCAAAGAAACTGGATAGTACTCATCAAGTTGATTTATTCTGATGCAACAACATTGGGATAGCATGTTAAGTTGTTGAGAAACGGACTTAAAAGCAAAGTTTAACAAAAGTCACTCAAGCGTAAAATATAGGTCAAAGGCACCTAAATTATCAATGATTTGGGTAGTACTCATCAAGGCCATCAATTTGATGAAACATCATTCAAGTATAATGTGTAGTTGTTCAGAAATTGACTTAAATGCAAATTAGAACAAAACTCTGTCAAGCATAAAATATAGGTCATAGCTACCTAATTGTCAATGGTTTGGTTTGTACTCATCAAGGCAATTAATTCAATGAAACATCATATTGGTTTAACGGGTAGTAGTTGAGAAATGGACTTTAATGCAAAATTTAACAAAAGTAACTCAAGCATAAAATATAGGTCAAGGCTACCTAACTGTCAATGTTTTGGGTAGTACTCATCAAAGCAATTAATTTAATGAAACATCATATTGGTATGATGGGTAGTTGTTGAGAAATGGACTTTAACGCGAAAATTTCACAACAGTCACTCAAGCGTAAAATGTAGGTCATGGATCCCTAATTGTTTGTGAATCTGGTAGTACTAATCAAGGTGCATGTACTGATGTAATATTATCAAAATATTACAAGAAGTTACCAATATATGGACCTTAACGCAGAACTTAACATCGGGACAGACAGACAGACATACGTACTGACAAGAGTAAATCTATATGCCCCTTCCACTTCGTGGCAGGGCATAAAAACTACAAATGGCAACCAATTATGCACCTGCTCACTGAACCCTAAATCAATATGGTAAGTGTAAATTTCAGTGTGCTTGGACATAATACAAGTGTGGACACAGTACAAGTATGGACAGGATTATATATCTCCCCCTTTTTCCAGACAATATACAAAGTTGAATGATCTCCCTTTCACAATTTCAAGCAGCAACTATGTGGTGAGCCCTTAAACGATTTAGATGGGTGGAAGACAACCTTTCTGTAAAGTTTCATCCAATTATGGGCACTTTTAATTTTCCCACCTTTTTTCAATTTCCATGGCAAGGGCGGCCATTTTGAAAATTGGATCCCAAAAATCATTTCTATTGGTGCTAGGCAACCATCCTGTAAAGTTTCATCCAATTGGAGGCACTTTGAATTTTCCTGCCTTTATTCAGTTTCCATGACAACTGCAGTCATTTTAAAAATTCTGAGACCCAAAATAATTTCTATTGGTGCTGGACAACTTTCCTGTAAAGTTTCATCCAATTTCAGTCACTTTGAATTTTCCAGCCTTTTTTGGTTTCCATGGCAACCACGGCTATTCTGGATATTCAAAAAGATGTGTATGTGTATGTGCACATCTACATATTGTCAGTTAAATTCCCCTGTAGTAGTTGGAATTTGCTTGTAAAGTGTCTGAAAAACATTAAAAGCTGTGTTTTTTTTATTCCTATGGAGGGGGACGTAAAAAATGCATCCAAATTGGAATTTCCACTATATGCACTCCTTCATAACTGCAAATTTTAAGATACCGTGAGAGTGTTATTGTTCATGGGGTTCAAATTTTCGTGAATTTTGAGTGTAATTAAAACCACAAAATTAAGTTTCCTTTGACCAACTAGAGCTGTTGGCAAAGCCAGACTAATACCCCCCGCAACTGCATTTGAGTACCAAGGCATGTCATTTTGAAATTTCACCTTCAGCCACATGGTAACTGGAAAGTAAATCTAACAGAAATAAAGCCTATCAGGACTGAAATTATTCCAATCAGTTCATATGTGGTACATGTACTTCATTTAAAGGGTAATACATTTAATCATATATAATTCGGTGGATACAAACCTGATTTAACCAAGCTTTCGGCACAAAATGAGCAAGGATTTACAATCATTAAGGTCAAAGGTCAAAGTCAAGGTCACAGTGACCTAAATTTGGTACGCGACACATCGTCTTCCCATGATGCATCCACACACCAAGTTTGATAATCCTAGGTGCTAAGGTGCTACGGTACAAAAGTTCTGCTCCGGACATGGTTTTACTATCATAAAGGTCAAAGGTCAAAGTCAAGGTCACAGTGACCTAAATTTGGTACGCGACACATCGTCTTCCCATGATGCATCCGCACACCAACTTTGATAATCCTAGGTGCTACGGTACAAAAGTTCTGCTCCGGACACGGTTTTACTCTCATAAAGGTCAAAGGTCAAAGTCAAGGTCACAGTGACCTTATTTTGGTACGCGACACATCGTCTTACCATGATGCATCCACACACCAAGTTTGATAATCCTAGGTGCTACGGTACAAAAGTTTTGCTCTGGACACGGTTTTACTATCATAAAGGTCAAAGGTCAAAGTCAAGGTCACAGTGACCTAAATTTGGTACGCTACACATCGTCTTCCCATGATGCATCCACAAACCAAGTTTGATAATCCTAGGTGCTACAGTACAAAAGTTCTGCTCCGGACACAGTTTTTCTATCATAATGGTCAAAGGTCAAAGTCAAGGTCACAGTGACCTAAATTTGGTACGCGACACATCGTCTTCCCATGATGCATCCACACACCAAGTTTGATAANAGACATGGTGATTCCTATATACCCCCCAAACTTCATTTGCAGGGGGGTGGGGGGGGGTGGGGGGGTGGTATAAATACATTACTCCCTTGTGTTTTAATGCATAAAATTCAAAACCACGAATTTAAGTATCCAAGAAATGGTTATATTCATAAAAACAACAAAAATTGATGTGCACGAAAAAAAATACTTCCACAGTATATTGTAGACAGTTGTGAGGACTTTCTTTGAGTAGTTCAATCTGGTCATATATTTGTAGTCAAAAAGGGACATTACATGCATAAACATATCCAGAACAATTTCCCATTAATAAATACATAAGGCAGCTTTTATTGCTATAGTCGATATATCATCACCTTGGTCATATTTCAATACCTATTCATTAATCAATTTTAAAAATTGCTACCATCTGTTTCCAAATTGGTTCAACAATTGCTGAACCAATCTTACAGTTAATTAACAGAAACTAATAAACTGCTGCGCCAAGAGTGCATGATACGACCGTCCACTGTCAACTCGAACTTTATGGCATTTTTGGACCACAACAAAATTTTGATAGAAAAAAAATCAAACAGAATATTTGCCTTACCAAAATGTAACAATTAACAAATATCAAACTAATATTACTGCGGTCAAGCAAGTGGCAAAACTTTCAATTTACCGACATTAGAATTTAAACTCCCACGCTCTCAAACAAAGACAACATTGTATACATTTGTCAGGTTTTCACGTCTGATATATTTACAATGTAGACATTTTACATTGATGAATCTAACACATTGTGTAAGCTTGGGGTGTTAATCTTGACTTCATTACANTAAAAGTTTTGCCACTTCCTTGACCGCGGAAATATGTAAAGTTAATGCATAGAAAGGTGCAAAAAATTTAATTTTCAAAAAAAAATATGAAGTCCAAGGGCCATAAAAGTCCACAAAAATCATTCAACAGGAACCAAATTTAAACTTAATCAGTAATTTTTAAACATACAATCAAATACTATATATCAAATCAACATATTAAAGCATTGTAAAGAAAAGGTGGAGAAACTAATCTTTTTCAAAAATTTACTATGTCCAAGGGCTGTAACTCCATACACAATCAACCAATCAGGACTAAACTAAAAATAGATCTGTATCTCAACTATATACACTCATATACCATATATCAAATCAATATGTCAAGCTGTTACAGAATAAAACTCCGGAAACCAATCTTATTCAAAATTTCACCAAGTCTAAGGGACATAACTCTGCACAAAATCAACTGACCGGAACCAAATTTGAACTTAAACTGTATCTTACCTAGATATACTCCTATACCAAATATGAAATCAATATGTAAAGCAGTTACAGAAAAAAACTTTGGAAACCTATATTTTCCTAACTTTCACAAAGTCCAATGTCCATAACTCTGTACAAAATCAACCGACCGGAACATATAGCAAATATGAAATCAATATGTCAAGGGGTTACAGAATAAAACTCGGGAAACATATATTTTTCAAAATTTCACTAAGTCCAAGGGCCATAACTCTGTACAAAATCAACCGACCGGAACCAAATTTGATCTTGATCTGTATCTCACCTAGATATACTCATATACTAAATATGAAATCAATATGTCAAACGGTTACAGAATAAATCTCCGGAAACCAAAAAGTTAACAGACGGACAGACAGACGGCTGGACGGACGGACGGAGGTTATACTGTAATACGTCCACCTTTCGACGGGCATATAAAAATCCATGAAAGATCTACCATCATGTCTATGCAATGTCAAACATGCAAAAATAATCCAAATATCTTTGCTGCATAATGTTGCCTTTTATGCAGCTAAACAATGTGGATACAATTCATTTCTTTTCATCCAGAATTTTTTCTTCTTTAGGTACAGTTCAACATTGATGGTGCAAACTACAAAAACTCTACACCATGGATGTCTCAAACACTTTTTGTGCTCCCTATGTTCAAGTTCAAACATAATTTGACCTCATTTACAACACCTCTTCAGCTCAAACTGTTTTTATCAGTCTTGGGTGTTGGAGCCAAATAAGTTCATCTTCATATCAATTCTTATGTTGCAGATGCTGATAACTACTTATTTTTATAATCTACATCTACTTACAGTCTTTTGATTAAAACTGTTACAAGTAATTGTCTTGAACTCTTCTACACTGAATGCCTGGATTTGTCTACAATTTATGATATATATGTGATAAAAACTAAGAGGTGTTGTAAGTGTAACAGAGACTTCATACAACCATAAACTTAAACCAGGAATAAAATTACGCTTATATAAGATATGTTTCAAAAAATTGTGTTTAGTTCAACGTTCAAAATTGAATACAGAAAAGTTAGGATGAGCCCCACAAAACAATTTCTGATAACAAACAAGAGGTAGTAACTTGACTGACCTGAAAATTGTTTACACTTTACAACTCTTCATTATCAAACTTTAGGTTTAACATCAAGTCATTCCCATTGGCATGATTGGTATGAGCCAAGAAGAGTTTGACAAAATTTTTATTTTAGCTATGTTTTTGTTTTGATTTCTGTTTTGATTTTAAGTTATTTTATTTGATTAAGTGTTCTAAGCTATAACTAGAATACAAAGAAGTCATAATGTGCTCACAAGACTTAAGATTTGCCAAACAAGAAGTAGTTGCCCAATATACCTGCAGATCACTTACACTATACAACTCATTGTTTCCAAGTTTCAAACAAATGTAAATATCATATCACTTCATGCAAAAAAATCATTGACAAAACTTTGGTTTATAGTTAACAAAAGAAAATGTGTCCATGGGACATAGATGCCCCACGCCAGATATATATTGGCAAACGGGAAGTACATGAATGACAGACTTGAAAAGGGGACACACATTACAAGTCATCATACCAAAGCTACAAATCAAATATCAAATCATTATTACATACTCAAGCTGAGAAATCATTGACAAAAAATTTCAATATATGGCTATAATGGGAAAAAAATCAAAGTTATTGTTAAACAGGAAGTAGATGATTGACGAACTTGTAAAGGGGAGACACAGTAGAACTCCTCATATCAAAGCTTCATCAAATATCAAATCATTACTCAAGCTGAAAAATTCCTTGACTAAAATTCTCGGATGTACGCACAGATGTACATAGGGACAAGGGTAAAACTTAATGCCCCCGTCGCCTAACGGCAGGGGCATTAAAATTAAAGACCTCTCAAACAGGGAGTATTACTCAAATAAACACAAAAGTAGCATACACAAATCTAGTCATCATGTCATCTGCTTCAGTATAAGTTGGTGATGCATCTCAAGCTTCAGATCAACTATCAAATCATTTTAAATGAGCAGTTAACAATAAAATAATAAAAAAGTAGAGAATGTGTCTATTAGGCATTATTAGTAGATAAATGAACTAAGTTCAACTTTAGACCAATTTAATCCAAGTCCCTCATTGAACCTTATAAATGGGGAACTGTGAAGTACTTATTAAAGGGGATTATAATAATGAAACATTATAAGGATATTATGCATAGTTGGTAAAACAGGATAAATGATAGTCACTGAAGCATGCAATGTAGGTCATAATATGAAATGTACATGGACACCTAATTGTTGGGGCTTAAGGGAATACTCATAAGGGTGAACGCGAATGCTATGAGGAAATATTATGAAGATATTATGTATAATTGCTGAGCAATGGACCTAAACACAAAACTTAACAAAAGTCACTCAAGTGTGAAATGCAGGTCCTGGACACCTAATTGTTGCTTTATGCAGTACTCATCAAGATGAATATTATAATGCCATATCATAAAGATATCAAGTATAGTTGATGAAAAATGGATCTAAACGCAAAAATTAACCAAAGTCACTCAACCATAAAATGTAGGTCATGGACACATAACTGTTGATGCTTCAGGTAGTACTCATAAAAGTGAATGCTATGATGAAATATCAAGCAGATATCATGTATAGTTGTTGAGAAATGGACCTTAACACAAAATTTAACCAAAGTCACTCAACCATGAAATGTACGTTATGAACACTTAATTGTTGGTGCTTTATGTAGTTTTCATAGAGGCCAATATAATGAGGCAATATTATAGAGTTAACTTGTATAGTAGCTGAGAAATGTACCTAAACGCAAAATTGAACCAAAGTCACTCAAGTGTGAAATGTAGGTCATGGACATCTAATTGTTAATGCTTTGAGTAGTACTCATTAAGATGAATGTTATGATGCAATATCATAATGGTGTCATGTATAGTTGATGAGAAAAGGACGTAAATGCAAAATTTAAGTAAAGTCGCTCAAGTGTAAAATATAGGTCATGGACACACAATTGTTATGGCTTTGGGTAGTACTCATTACGGTGAATGTTATGATGCAATTTAATAATGGCATCATGTACAGTTGATGAGAAATGGACCTAAACACAAAATTTAACCTAAGTCACTCAACCATGAAATGTAGGTCATGGACACCTAATTATTAATGCATTGGGTAGTACTTATAGATGTGAATGTTATGATTCAATATCATAAAGATATCACTCAAGGTTACTAAACTATGAACCTAAATGTGAAAATTAAAAGCGTGACGCACGTACGTATGTACGAACGGACAAGGGTAAATCTATATGCCCCTTCCACTTTGTAGCGGGGCATAAAAGCAGGAAGCAGTCCACAACTAGAGCATGTCGAAACTGGCGTTGTCGGAAGGGCCCCGCAATTTCAATCCTGAAGTCCGGCCAAAGTAAAATTGAGGTAAGTGTGGATTCACATTCTGTTTGACACACAAATGTGTTGATACAGTAATTTGCTGAATACAGTGATTTCTTGAAGTTATACTAAACAATGTCATTTCTCAGCTTCAGACTTAATATCAAATCATTCCAAGCTGATACAAGTAAAAAAAATCTATGAAGATAATTTGGTTTATAGTAAAAAGTCTAAGTATTGGCAAACAGGAAGTGGATGTTTGACAAATTTGAAAACCACTTTCACAATACAACTCATCATTTCAAAGCTTCAAACCAAATTTCAAATCATTCCCTCCAGTAGAAGCCAAGAAATCTGTTACGGAAATTTAGTTTTTAATAAAAATTCAAAGTCTCAGCAAACAGGAAGTGGATGTCTGAGAAACTTGAAAATTGCTTACACAATACAATTAATCATTTCAAAGCTTCAGACCAAATTTCAAATCATAGAAGCCAAGAAATCTGTGACAAAAATTTTGGTTATTTGTAAAAATTCAAAGTAAAGGCAAACAGGAAGTGGGCGCCTGACAAACTTGAAAATTGCTTACACAATACAACTCATCACTGCTAAGCTTCAGACCAAATTTCAAATCATTCCCTTCAGTAGAAGCCAAGAAATCTTTGACGGAAAATTTGGTTTATAGTAAAACATCAAAGTATCTGTAAACAGGAAGTGGATGTCTGACAAACTTGAAAATTGCTTACACAATACAACTCATCATTTCCAAGCTTCAGACCAAATTTCAAATCATTCCCTTCAGTAGAAGCCAAGAAATCTTTGACAGAAAATTTGATTTTTAGTAAAAATTCAAAGTATCGGCAAACAGGAAGTTGGCGTCCAACAAACTTGACAATTGCATACACAATACAACTCATCATTTCAAAGCTTCAGACCAAATTTCAAATCATTCCCTTCAGTAGAAGCCAAAAAATCTTTGACGGAAAATTAGGTTTATAGTAAAAAATCAAAGTATTGGTAAACAGGAAGTGGATGTCCAACAAACTTGAAAATTGCTTACACAATACAACTCATCATTTCCAAGCTTCAGACCAAATTTCAAATCATTCTCTCCAGTTGATGCCAAGAAATCTGTGACGAAAATTTGTTTTTTTTTTGGTAAAAATTCAAAGTATCAGCAAACAGGAAGTGGGCACCCAACAAACTTGAAAATTGCTTACACAATACAACTCATCATTTCCAAGCTTCAGACCAAATTTCAAATCATTCCCACATATAGAAGCCAAGAAATCTGTGACGGAAAAAATTGTTGACGGACAGACGGACGGACGGACCCACCATTTGTAGCTTAAGTGGAATGTTCCTTTAAGTGGTTATGCTTAAGTGAAATGTACCACTTAATTTTTTTAAGTGGTACATTTATGTGGTTAATGTCCAAATTATGTGGTAACCACTTTAAGATAAAATTCCACCGAAGACAATGATGGACCCATGCATAACCACATATATATATGATTGTAAGTATAGTGTCCATTCTGTCCATCTTGTCCATCTGTCTAACTAATTTGATGTGTATAAGTGTAAAGTGGTATTTTTGCATACACTTCCTATACCCCATGGGTAACCCCATGGTAATGTCCAAATCATGTGGTTACCACTAAAGAAAAAAATACAGCTTAAGACAATTCTGGACGCTCTGAAAACCACTTAAACATAAAATTGTGAGGGCGGACAGACAGACAGACGGACAGACAGACAGACAAAGTGAAAACTATAGGGCACCGCATCTCGATGCAGGGCCCTAATAAACTTGAAAATGGCATACACTACAAAACCTATTATTACCAAGCTTCAGACAAAATATAAATAATTGATAAAAGAGGAACAAAAATTGTAAATGGACATACAAACTTCCCAGGCTCTAATTATATGTTTTGGTGTACATGTATTAATTGGATTCTGTGTACAATCAAAGAGCAAACTTTATTACTCTTTTAGGATATTTAACTATATAAAGAGAATTCAAACATAGAGTTTTTACTTTAAGTGCTCAGAGAACTTTTGCTTTGTTAAATAGCTTTTGTCCAATAAATGTTCAATGTGATACTTTCATCGGCATCCATTATCTTCACATACGTCTAAATTCCAACAATGAAAATTATTAACTTACTCTGTTTGAGTTAGGTATACCAGAACCAAGCAGACTGGAAAAACCTAAATCTATAGAAAAAGTTATTTCAATGACTGGTGAATAAATTCATTGTTCATCAAGAATAATTGTAGTTTCATTTCAATTGAATGTAGATGAAAAAAAAAATCAAGAACCTCCATCGCTAATCTGGGTCCCATGTTGCTTCCCATTGGCAGACATCTTGGATGATATACAAACATAAAAATTACAAACTTTGAAGAAAGTCACCCAAAGAATATCATGACAATATTTATATGAAGTATTCTAGAAGTTTTAGAGGAGAAGATCTTTAAATGCATTTCCAATAATGTAATATTTTCCTACTGGAGGCCAACTTGAATGAGGTACGAAGATAACAATCACAAACTCTGAAAGAGACAACCATAAGTCTATTGTGACTTAGTTTTGTTCAAATTGGCTCAGTAATTACAGATGTGAAGATCATTGAATACATTTCCAATTGGGTCCCTATGTAAAATCATGTTCCCCACTGACAGCCATCTTGAATGAGGTAAAAAATAAAAATCAAAAACTTAGAATGGGACCACCCATGTACTACTGTGATCAAATTTGGTTCCAATTAGCCCAATTGTTTCAGAAAAGATCTTTGAATGTATTTCACAATAGGGTCCCTATGTTAAACTATGTTCCCTGCTGGCAGCCATCTTGGCTGAGATATGAACATATAAATCACAACCTTTAAAGGGGACCATCCAAAGACTATTGCGACCAACTTTGGTTCCAATTGCCCAAGTGGTTTCACAGGAGAAGATCTTTGAATGAAAGTTAACAATGGATAGACAATAGACATTGGACAACAAGTAAAATGGACATGCTTACCCTTCCCCAGCACCTCATTTCACTTCTAGTTTTTAGAGTGGATTCCATAAACATTTTAGTTATAAATGTTATATTTATGACATTTGCATACTTTAAATGTATCTGGTCTATGGTCTTTACCTTCTGGTGTTCTCCTTCTTGCTGTATTTATGGCTAATTTATGAAATACATATATACTTTGTTGCTTTAGTATTCCACTACTACTCTTTTATCAGAGGATGCTTTGAGAAAACTTTAAGTGTTAATACTGTTTTACCTTTCTTCATTTCCAGTACTTTTGATTTTTTGATTGTATTTAGAAACTTTCAATATCTAAATTTAAGAAAATTTGGTTTAAAACTAAGGAGTATTTCCCTCTTGCATAGCACTATCCTTAGCTTTCTTAGGGAGTTTGTTCTGTTTCACACGGAGTATATTTGAAACAGATCGTTTCAGATTATTCGGTGTTCTACAATACGTTTCAGATTCGAATTACTCTTTATTTTGAAATCTTCACAGAAGCGTCAACTCAAAATCTGTAGCCTAGCGTTTTCCTTTGGAGTAACGATTTCATTTGATCTGAATTTTTGCGTACTCTACAAATAATTTTTTGCCTATTTTTCACAAATACTTTTTACTAACAACATGATATATTTATATATAAACATACTGAATTTGTTTTTCTCTCTAACTCTTAGTTATCCTCACATATTGGTGGTGTTAAACTGTTATTATTCTTACAAAACATGACTGGTACAATCGACAATGATCAGCTTTTACCGGGAGAGCAGGAAAATTGTATAACAAGTTTATAAATAAGAATTTTCATAAGAAACATAAGATGTAGTTTGATTCATTATTACTTTTTGCTCTTGTTCATTTTACAATCAAAGGAAGCATACTGTCCATAATTGTCTGAATGGTTGTGTTTTTAATCTGAAACTGATCGTGGAACACTGAATAATCTGAAACGTTGCGTTTTGAATATACACCGTGTTTCAGCTTTTACTCATATTTAGGTTTATGGATTTCCGAATATTTTGATTTGATTTGCACTGACAAGACATAAGATGTCGAAAATGGCCAAAACTAAATTAACAGCTACTTTGGATGTTTGTTAATAATTTGCTTTTGTTTATGTCCAGTGACCACATACATCTTTTATCATTAAACAGAAGCTAACCTTGTGACTCAGAATTCCTTTGACTGACAAGTTCTGTCTTATCACTATCAACTGTTTGACTGGCTCCATCATAAATTTCCTTTATGTACGTAGTAGAATTACTCTCTGTTCCATCTGGTTCTAATCTATCTGAGGAAGTATCATCATCCATTGGAATAACTACATCTCCCTCTTCTGTTGTCTCATCATCGATATCCTGGTTTACTGGTTCATATAGGAAGTTTTGTTTTGTATCTGAAAAGTAAAATGAATATTTGGACAAAGCTAACAGTGGCGGATCCAGGGGATCCCCTTTTTCAGAAAATTGGGTTCCAAGCCCCACTGCCAGCAGAAAGTCTGGATCCACTACTGACTAAGCTGTACATTCATAGAGAAATGTAAGGCTTACTGTTGTTTAAGAGTATGATGTGTATTTTTAAGTCACCACTATCCTTTTTTATCACTAATTTGTGTGAATTTCCTTTAATCTGCTTTGCCTAATGTCAGTATTGCTGAACAGGCTGTGGTATAGAAAATAACGGGTCACTGACAAGACATCACATGCATGTTGCTATGCTGTTTCATATTAATACGCATCATATGTTGAACTGATGAAGAATGCATATTAATAATTGTAATAAAAAATGTATTTTCATGCTAAAACAGAAATTTCAGCTTATTTCAATTTATTATAGAGTTTTTTTTTTATGAATTCGTGAATTACAGATAAAATAAATATAGGACATTTTCTTCTTGATATGGACTTTATCACGGAGAATGCATCAAGTTCGCCCTAATGGGCTCACTTGATACTGGCCGAGATAAAGTCCATATCAAAAAGTAAATGTCTTATTAGCTCACCTGGCCTAAAAGGCCATGTGAGCTTTTGCCATCGCTATGCGTCCGTCGTCCGTCCGTCTGTCTGTCTGTCTGTCAACAATTTCAAAAATCTTCTCCTCTGAAACCACTGAGCCAAATGTAACCAAACTTTGCCTGAATCATCACCAGAGTATGGCTTCTCAAAATTGTGTTCGATTAGGCGGTAGGTCAAACAACATGGCCGCCGTTGCTAAAAATAGAACATAAGGGTAAATTGCAGTTTTTGGCCAATAACTCGAAAACCGTTACAGATATCAAAAATCTGACATGGGGTAAAAGTGATCAGCATATCAAGATCTACCTGCACTGCA
>MJUU01051126.1:53658-67836 GCA_002080025.1 Modiolus philippinarum | reverse complement strand
AATTGCAAAAATGTTCAGCATATCAAGATCTACCCACCCTGAAATTTTGAAGAAAATGCATAAACCCTTGTAGGAGTTATTGCCCTTTTTTCACCGAATTTTTTAAATTTTCGTATTTTTCATCTATTTTTTCCAAAACTATAGAAGATGAAGGTTAAGTGTAAATTAATGAAATGTTTGCCATGCTGTGGCGACTTCAAAACTGATGTTGAAAATTGTTCCTTGACCGCCATTTTCAAAATGGCTGCCAAAAAAGCCGGAAAATTCAACATTATCCGATTTCAATGAAATTTGGTTTCAAAATAGATCTTGATGTTGCGAGTTCAAAACTGGTGTTGAAAATTGTTCCTTGAACTTTATTTTCAAAATGGCCGCCAAAAAAGGCGGGAAAATTCAACATTGACCGATTTCAATGACATTTGGTTTCCAAATAGATCTCTATGTTGCGAGTTCAAAACCGATGTTGAAAATTGTTCCTTGACCACCATTTTCAAAATGGCCGCCAAAAAAGGCTGGAAAATTCAACATTGTCCGATTTCAATGAAATTTGGTTTCCAAGTAGATATTGATGTTGCGACTTTCAAAACCGATGTTGAAAATTGTTCGTTGACTGCAATTTTCAAAATGGCTGCCAAAAAGGCGGGAAAATTCAACATTGTCCGATTTCAATGACATTTGGTTTCCAAATAGGTCTTGATGTCGCAACTTCAAAACTGATGTTAAAAATTGTTCGCTGACTGCCATATTTTAAATGGCTACCAAAAAGACGGGAAAGTTCAACATTGTCCGATTTCAAAGAAATTTGATTTCCAAATAAATATTGATGTTGCGACTTCAAAACGGATGTTGAAAATTGTTTGTTGACTGCCATTTTCAAAATGACATTTCGACTTCAAATCGTGTCGAAAGTGGTCATTAGCAAGAACGTTTTTTATCGAAAAATCCCAACAAAGAAATATAATAAAACATGATCAGACTTTAAAAACAGTTCAAGATATTGGAGGTGTTGGACGTACGAAAGTTTGAGAAACTGAAGATCAACTGTATAACTTACATTGTTACCTTGATTGTGGCAACTGAAAACCAGGTGAGCGATACAGGCTCCTGGGAGCCTCTGGTATTCCATACAGGATTGTTATCATTGATGTTGTTAATTTGACTTATCCTGATTTAAAAATCAAGCATGATAAAGTAATCTCCAGGATAAAGGTATCTAAGATTTAAGGGAGTATGCATTCATTTTTGGAAGGGACCATCTAAGGACCATTGTGACTAAGTTTGGTTCTACTTGGCCTAGTAGTTTCTGAGAAGATCTTTGAATATTCTTTCTATAAGGCCCAATACTAAGCTACATGTATGTACTAAAGTAAAAGATATCTTTGAATGTGTTTTCCATAAGGTACAATATTAAACTATGTTCTGTCCATCTTATATCAGGTATGGATCTGCCAGATAATTTCTAAAGGGAACCACCAAAGAACTTTTGTGTCAAAGTTTGGTTTCAATTAGCCCAGTAGTTTTGGAGAAAATCTTTGAATGAAAAATGTACAACCAATGCAGGACACGAGGTGAGGGCAAAGGCACACCCAGGAGAACTACAAATCTAATCTATACATTTCAAATCTAAACTAGAGCTGTTGATGAATGGCAGCAGTTATACCCCCTTCCCCTTCATTGAATCCTGAATCAATATGGCAAGTGGAAATTCAAGTGTGTGTTGAAACAAAACAGGTGTGGACACAGTACAAGTGTGGACACAATAAAAGTTTGGACACAATGATATACCTCCCCTTTTAGAAGAAACTATATAAAGCTGCATTATTGCCCTTCAAAATTTTGAGATGCAACCATATTACTTCATACACATCTTAATGTGGTATACTTCAAATGTGTAACATTTCATCAAATCCACGCAGTTGTTTAGGACATGGGCTGACAAGGATCCCCCAATTTTGAAAAAAAAAAAACATTCAAAGTTGAATCATATATCCCCTTCAAAATTTCGAGCAGCAATTGTGTTATTCAATGCACATTTTTAGGTAGGCAAACTTCAAGTTTCAAGTTTCAAGTTTTATTAATAAGAGGCTCTCAAGAGCCTGTATCGCTCACCTGGGTCCTATGCAGCACTATAATTCCAAATTGATGGTCCATCTTTGGTGGTGTATGTACATAAAAATAAGAAAATTTTTATAAAATTGAATTAAAATTGTTCAAGCAAGTTCAGAGAAGATTTTTGAATGCAGTTTCCAAACTTTAAGGGCCTATGTTAATCTATGTTCCCTGCTGGCAGCTATTTAACATAAAACTTTGAAGAGGGTCACCCAAGGACTATCATATCAAAATTCTACTGAAATTGTTCAAGCAGTTTCAGAGCAGAAGATCTTTTAACTCATTTCCCATTGGGTCCTATGTTAAACTAAGTTTTGCCACTGGTGGCCATGTCGGAAGACGGATCAGCACCAAAGTAACAAATTTGGTCAAAATCTCACAAGTTTCATTTATGCAATGTTTAAATTGAATCCATTCTGTGGTTTTCTATTATATCTTTGTATGCATTTCCCCTTAGGGTCTAATTCATTGCTAAAGGCTATATTGGATAATGGATCAGCACCGAAGAAACAACACTTGGTCAGCTTCTAATAAGCATCATGTATGCAAATTTAGGTTTTAATCTATTCAGCAATTCTCTAGAAGAAGATCTTCTGTTAAATTCAGTTCACAGCTGGTGACACTTGGTCAGCACCTGACAGGCATCATTCATGCCATGTTTGATTTAAATCCATTCAGCAGTTCTCTAGAAGATCTTTGTGCGCATTTCAAATAGGGTTCAATGCTGTGGGTCATATACGATGAGGGATTGGCACCTAAGTAAAAATACTTAGTCAGCATCTCATAAGCATTATCAATGCAAAGTATGAGTTAAAGCAATTCAGTGGTTCTCAAAAAGAAGTTCTTAATGTATGCATTTTACAATTGGGTCCAATGTTAAAATTTAGTTCCTAGCTGGCGGCCATGTTGGATGACGAATCGGCACCAAAGTAGTAACGCTTCGTCAGCACTTCATAAGCATCATTCATGCCATGTTTGGTTCAAATCCATTCATTTGTTCTCAAGAAGAAGTTCTTTGTATGCATTTTCCGATACTAATGTTGAAATTAAGATCCCCACTGGCGGCCATGTTGGATGACGGATCGGCACCAAAGTAACAACACTTGATCAGCACCTCATCAGCAACATTCATGCCAAGTTTGGTTCAAATCCATTTGATGGTTCTCAAAAAGAAGTTCTTTGCATGAATTTTCCCATTAGGTCAAATAGTGAACTAAGTTCCCCGCTGGCAGCCATCTTGGAAGAGGTCGGAAAACTTGAACATGTTCACTAAAATATAGTCCTTAACATGCTGAACATTTTTGCAATTTAAACTTGACCTCTATCTCGAAGCGTTTTTGAAATATAGGACAAAAAGTTAACAAGAGTGGACCCTAAATAATGTCTCGCCAGTCCCTACAAGTTCGCAAAATTGATGTGAAAACTCAAACTCACTTAATCGGAAAAACATAGCATGTTCGCTAGACCATGAAATTAAGCTAATTGACAAAAGCAATATAGCAGACTGTCATGTTCCACCCATACCAAAATGCCAAATATTAGTGACCTACCACTAAAAGATACTGAGAAACCAAACATGTTCACCAGACCTTAAAAATGAGGTCAAGGTCAAGTCAAATAGCAGGCTGTCATGATCCATCTAAGACCAACCCAATTACCAAATATTATTGACCTTAGATAAATAGATACTATGAAACTTAGCATGATCACTGGACCGTGATTCTGAGGTCAAAGACATAAATCTTATGGAAGACTGTCATGTACTACTCAAGACCAACCCACATACCAAATATAATTTACCTACCACTAATAGATACTGGGAAACTGAACATGATTACTGGACCATGAAACTGAGGTCACAGATATAAGTCATATGGCAGACTGTCATATACTACCCAAGAAAAACCTACATACCAAATATCATTGACCTACCACTAATAGATACTGAGAAGCTTTACATGCTCATTGGACCATGAAATTGAGGTCACATACAAAAACCATATAAAAGAATGTCATGTACTTCTTGAGACCTACCAACATAACAAATATCATTGACATACCATGAATAGTTACTGAGAAACTGATCTAATGGAAAAAACTTAACATGTTCATTGGACCATGAAATTGAGGTCACAGACAAAAACCATATAGCAGACTGTCATGTACTACCCAAGACCAACCTAGATACCAAATTTCAGTGACCTACCACTTACAGTTACTGAGAAAATGACCTAATTACATAAACTTAACATGCTCACTAGACTGTGAAATTGAGGTCAAGGACAAAAGCCAAAGGGCAGACTGTCATGTACTTCCCAAGACCAATCTATATACTAAACAAGAGCTGTCGCTGAATTGCAACCAGGTATTGAACCCTGGTTAAAAAAAATCATGTTTTCACTACATTTCGTAACTCAAATCCAGGTTTTGTCAAACAGGGAGTACACTTCTGACGTGACTCAAAATAACATGTTCCTTACAATTATCCATATAGAGGCTGCATACCAATTTTGAAATGAATCCCTCTTGTAGAAGCTGAGAAAAATGTGACGAAAAATTCATGTTTTCACAACATTTTGTAACTTAAGTCCACATTTCGTCAAACAGAAAGTGCATATCTGATGGGACTCAAAATAGGACGTTCCTTACAAATAACCATATAGAGGCTGCATACCAATTTTGAAATGAATCCTTCTGGTAGAAGCTGAGAAAAATGCGACGAAAAATTCATGTTTTCACTACATTTCATAACTAAGTCCACATTCCCAAATTTGGCTAAACAGAAGTGCACATCTGACAGGACTCAAAATATGACATTCCGTACAACTAACCATATAGAGGCTGCGTACCAATTTTTGAAATGAATCCCTCTTCTAGAAGCTGAGGAAAATGCGACGAAAAATTCATCTTTTCACTACATTTTGTAACTAAGTCCACATTTCCTGATTTCGTCAAACAGGAAGTGCACATCTGACTGGCCTCAAAATAGGACGTTCCTTGCAACTAACCATATAGAGGCTGTGTACCAATTTTGAAATGAATCCCTCTTTTAGAAGTTGAGAAAAATTTGATGAAAAATTCATCTTTTCACTACATTTTGTAACCAAGTCAACATTTCGTCAAACAGGAAGTGCACATCTGACAGGACTCAAAATAGGACGTTCCTTACAACTAACCATATAGAGGCTGCATACCTATTTTGAAATGAATCCTTCTAGTAGAAGCTGAGAAAAATGTGACAAAAAATTCATGTTTTCACTTTTTCGGACAAACAGACAGACGAACGGACCGACAAGGTGAATCCAGTATACCCAACACTCTATCGAGTGGGGGTATAATATCATTGACCTACCACATATAGTTACTTAGAAAATGACCTAATTACAAAAACATAACATGCTCAGTAGACCATGAAATTGAGATCAAGGACAAAAGCCATGTGACAAACTAGATTGTACTACCCATCCCAACCTATATACCATATATCATTGACCTACCACTTATAGTTATTGAGAAAATGACCTAATCACAAAAACTTAACATACTCACTAGACCGTGACATTGAGGTCAAGGACAAAAGCCATATGACAGACTATCATGTACTACCTAAGACAAACCTATATACCAAATATCATTGACCTACCACTAATACTTGCTGAGAAACTTAACTATCCACAAAAACTTACATGTTCATTGGACCATGAAATTGAGGTCAAAGACAAAAACCATATAGCAGACTGTCATGTACTACTCAAGACCAACCTATTTACCAAATATCATTGACCTACCACTTATAGTTACTGAGAAAATGACCTAATCACAACCATAGGCTCCCTGGAGCCTATATCACTCACCTGGCTTTTAGCTGCCACAATCAAACTAACATTGTAAGTTATGCATTGAACATCAGCCTCTCAAACATTGGTAGAGCAAACACCACCATTAACGTGGACTCTATTTTAAGTCTTATCATGTTTTACTATACTTCTTTGTTGGGCTTTTTTGACAAAAATTGTCTTGCTAAGGACCACTTTCAACACCAGATTTGAAGTTGAGACATCATTTGGTAAATGGCAGTCAACAACAATTTTTAACACCATATCTTTAAGTTACGACATCAATATCTAATTGGAAACCAAATTTTATTGAAATCAGACAAATTGAATGTTGAATTTTCCCACTTTTTTGGAGGCCATTTTGAAAATGGCGGTCAAAGAACAATTTTTAACATCTATTTTGAAGTTGGGAAATCAATACCTTTTTGGAATCCAAATTTCACTGAAATCGGACAATGTTGAATTTTCCCACCTTTTTGGCAGCCATTTTGAAAATGGCGGTCAATGAACAATTTTCAACACCGGTTTTGAAGTGGCAACATCAATATCTATTTGGAAACCAAATTTTATTGAAATCGGACAATGTTGAATTTCCCCGCCTTTTTTTGGTGGCCATTTTGAAAATGGCTGTCAACCAATAATTTCCAACACTAGTTTTGAAGTTGCCAAAGCATTGCAAACATTTTATCAATTTTACTTAACCTTCATCTTCTATAGTTTTGGAAATAAGACTAAAATATGAAAATTTTGAAAATTCTGTGAAAAAAGGGCAATAACTCCTACAAGGGTTTTTGATTTTCTTCAAAATTTCAGGGTGGGTAGATCTTGACATCTTGAACATTTTTGCAATTTAAAGTTGATTTCAATCTCTTATAGTTTTTCTGATAAAAAATCAATAAGTTAAAATTTTGAAAATTTTATGGAAAAAGGGCAATAACTCCAAGACAGGTTTCGGATTTTCTTCAAAATTGCAGGACAGGAAGATCATGCCATGTTGATCATTTTTATCTCGTCAGACTTTTGATATCTGTAACGGTTTTCGATTTATTTGCAAAAAACTGCAATTTACCCATATGTTCTATTTTTAGTAACAGCAGCCATCTTGTTTGATCTATGGACTAATTGAACACAATTTTTAAACTGCATACCCTGGTGATGATTCAGGCCAAGTTTGGTTACAATTGGCCNAGCAGTTTCAGAGGAGAAGATTTTTGAAAATGTTGACGGACAGACGGACAACCGATGACAGACACAAAGTGATGGCAAAAGCTCACATGGCCTTTTAGGCCAGGTGAGCTAAAAACTTAACACGAAAGTTTACACCGCTGCCGTCGCCGCCATACTTTGTACATATATGTCTCGCTTTGCGCGCCTTTCGTCGCGGGCGAGACAAAAATTGTTTGTTCTACTTTCTTGCAAAATACTTGATGTGATCATTCATGCACTACTTAAGAGGGATCAAGGCAGTTAGGCCACCATCTTGGCTTGGAATTGGTACAAGAATGTACTTCAAAAGATGCAACTGTAAATATCAAGTGGCTAGGACTACTCAGGCTTTATTAAATTCCGGCAAAAAACTTTATAAAATCATTCATGCATGGTCACCAACTGGGCAAGGAATTAATGTATACTACTCAAGAGGCAACTGCATGTCAAATATCAAGCTGCTAGGACTACTGGCACTGGCTATTCTAACAACTTGTGAAAAACTTGATATGATAGTACATATATGACTTAGGGGCCTGGGGTCACCATCTGGTCAAGGAATCGACATATACCAGTACTCCTCAAGACACAACTGCATGTAAAATATCAAGTGGATATGACTACTGGTACACTTGCTAAAATATACTGGGACTTGAATTGTACCTATACTAATGCTACTGCACATATCAAATACAATCAACCTACAACTAACGTAAGCATATCAATTTTCAATAGTTTCCAATAACTGGTGCCGACTCCTAATGAAACGCTATGCTTATGTGACTTTTTGTCATGGGTGAAACAAAAATTGAGCAATAATTGACAACCATGGAAACACAATTAAATTTCAATATGTTCAAGAACAATCCTCAAAAGGACAACTATCTTACCAATGTCTTGTCCATCTGTCTGAATTGTAGAATTACCATTTCCGATCAATAAATTGTTTACTTTCAGGTTAATTTCTTTATTTTTATTACAACAAGAAATCCTACAGATATGTCTCACTTCATCTTGGTGACCTAAAATAGAAAATTTATATGTAACCATAGACTACCGTAAAAGGCCATGTATTATCCGCATTTGTGTATAATCTGCAGGCCCTTTTTTGACCTTAAAATCCAGGGAAAAAACTTTTAGTAGGCTGGGACCTTGACCAACAAAGTCTACGTGGAGATCGGTATGATCGTTGTTATTTTGTACCTGTAAATCGGTATTTTCATAGTTTATCAACTGAACGAGTCTTTATTTACTATATCTGAAGCCTTTTCTGAAAGTATTTAATGATAAAAAGGCTCAAACACGACAAAACTTGAAGAAAAAAAAACATCGTTTCATCAATCAGGAAGTTCAAGTAAGATGGAAAAATTGGAACGGGTTCGGTGCGGATCGTCATATCTGTGTTTATTTTACATTTAATTTAATATTTCTAAGCCTTTCATTCCCTATAAACTGTTTTGGAATGTAATAATAAGCCACTTAATCCCATAATTTTGCATCTTTGGCACGTTAAATGTTGTCAGGGGCATTATGATATAAATAGCTCATTTTCACAAAATCAACACTTTACCGATCACATGGTTTGTTGACAGTAATGGCAGCTGATAAAAATATTCCTGTTCTGACATCAAAATAGCGTTTTTTGGAGGAAGGACCCATTTTTTTTTTAACTGTAAGGCACTTTGCAATTCAAACCAACATATCTAATTAGATCCACAATGTTACGAACAGTCTGTTTGGTTTGAACAGGGACTAACAATCCATCTTCAGGGAACTTGGCCAAATCCTCAAGTCGTAGAGGGTTGTATAATCCGCATCCCCAAACCCCTAAATCCTTTTTAGGGTAAAAATGTGTGGATAATACATGCCTTTTTATGGTACCTAATAGGGTCTGTAAGTCTTGTTATGTGACACTGTGATTTCATGATAAAATTGAAATTTGAAAAAGTTTCCCGCCAAAAATGATGTTTTCTGATTATGACATTCAAACAACAGAAAATTTTCTATTGAAGAAACATTCAGAAAAGAACAAAAACGAAATACCATTAGTTTTTGTTACTAAATATCATATTGCAATCAGGCGAATAGGCTTTTATCTTCGAAAGCCCTGGCATAAATTAACTAGAGGCTCAGACACTGAGCCTGTATCGCTCACCTGACAAAATGAAGCAGGGTTTTCGAAGTTCTGCATGGTGGCCATGTTTTTTATGTGAATTTCCCATAGGGCCAAAATAAACTATGTTCTGTGCTGGCGGCCATGTTTTTTATTGGATGGGGAAGAAATGAGCAATCTTTGTTAAGGACCTTCAGTTCATCATTCCTGTAAAGTTTGGTTGAATTTGCTTCAGCAGTTTCAGAGCAGAAGAAGAAAATGTGAATTTTCCCATAGGGTCCAATGTTAAACCTAAGTTCTGCCGTGGCGGCCATGTTTTTTATCGGATCCAAATGAAATGGGTAAAGGACCTTCCATACATCATTCCTGTAAAGTTTGCTTTGGTGGTTTCAGAGGAGAAGATGAAAATGTGAATTTCCCATAGGGCCAATGTTAAACAATCTTCAGTGCTGGCGGCCATGTTTTTTTATTGAATCAGAAGGAAATGAGCAATCTTTGTTGAGGACCTTAAGTACATCATTCCTGTAAAGTTTGGTTGAATTTGTTACAGCAGTTTCAGAGGAGAAGAAAAAAATGTAAATTTTCCCATAGGGTCCAATGTTAAACCTCAGTTCAGCGCTGGTGGCCATGTTTTTTATCGGATTGAAATGAAATGAGCAATCTTCGTAAAGGACCTCAAATACATCATTCCTGTAAAGTTTGGTCGAATTTGCTTCAGTGGTTTCAGAGGAGAAGATGAATATGTAAAAAGTTTAACTTACGGACAACGGACGCCAAGTGATGGCAATAGCTCACACTGACCCTTCAGGTCAGGTGAGCTAAAAAGAAACCAGAGATGCTCGGGTATATTGGCTAAAAGCCCAATAGTCGCTTACTGCAAACACAAGAATTTATCAGACTACATCATAAATTCTAAAATTTATCTCCTAGGTGTTATAGGGAGTCCCTGATGAAGCAGACCTATAACTCCTAGGGACATTGTAAAAGCCACTTTTAGTAAAACATCGGTTTTCATCTTATTACTATAAGCTGCCGAAACAAACTTGTGTAGGGCCTGCGGGATGGTCGCCTGTGGCCAATAGATACTTATCAATTTGAAATTGTGATTTTTCCCATAGGGTACCCTAACTTTCATGTAAGACCTACAAAAAATCCGTTGGCATGCCCATGAAAAAGAAAAGAGAAAAAATGACTCGAACCCCTTTTCCTCTTGAAATAAGAACCCCCTTTTTGAAAGCTGGATCCACTGGAACACTGCGAGATAATTTGGTCGAAATTGTTATTTGTAAATTCATAATCAGACAACAGCTTTGTTTATTAAATAACAAGAGTAGTTATCGGTTAGAGTGTTTCTGAAAATAAATGCATGTACAGTGAAACCTGTCTAAACCGAACCCTGACTAAACTGAAAACCTGTCTAAACCAAACACAATGTGCAGACCCTTTCTATTAGTTTCTATATATTTTGAACCTGTGTAACCGAATAATTATGTAAACCGAACAAATTTTTCAGTCCCAGAGGGGTTCGGTTTAGACAGGTTTCACTGTAATAAATTTCAACTGTTGCAATACTTTTGGCACGTTGTCACTGCCATCACATGTATCTAATGAGAGAGGCTTGAATTGATCAGTCTAAGATTGACTTGGGTTCAAAATCTGCATTTTTTAGTTCCGACAGTTGAAAAGAATCCTGCTAACAAAATAAAACTATGGCTAGTGTCAATACTGTATCTTTACTTCAAGAAATCAAGTTTACAGAGTTCACCTTCGGTCTGAAGTTTCAACATCACAATTTGTTTTCCCTTTGGAGTTTCAATTTCATTTTTAGAGACACTTCTAAACCAAGAAATCTTCGGCTTCAGCCATATTTTGTTTACGTTGCTAAATGACGTCATAAAAAACAGGGCAGATAACAGTTATCTGCCCTGGTCACGGATATCGATCAGATACTCATCCGGTTATTTCATATCCAAAATGGTACAATTTACATATAAATATATGATAAAGCAATACTTTGAACTGTAAAAGAAATTTATCCTGCAATGGTGGTATTTACTAGACGTATACGACCCTACGAATATTTTTTTTCGTATTCCTAGGGTAGACTAGTAACCGATCCGCTATTTTGAACAGAGAAAAGACAGGACGACTGGTTTGAAACCTCGAATACTTTGACGTCACAGTGTAAATTCTCTTATGACGTCAGGGATTATACCAAAATGGCCTAAGTTGTTTACTGTCTTCCTGGGCCCGCTTCACAAAGAAAATGCCTTTTTAAATAGGGTTTAAATGATTGCAGGATAAAAACAATATACGTACATTGTTGGAAATATAAAATTTATTTGTACTTGCTGAGAAACAGGAGAGAAATGCTTGGTAAACCTCGCATTTCTACCTGTTTCCAAAGCTCATCAAATAAATTTTTATATTTTCCAACAATGTACATATATTGTATATGAAATTAGTTGTGAGATACTTTCTATTTTACCTGTTCTTCCAAAATAACAACATCCAACAACAAACAGGCATACACAGCAAGCTACAAAAATGGCTATAACTCTACAATATAAAAACATCTTTGTCTCATTTATAGAACATTTGTAGCTCTAGATGTATATTTCAATGTGCACTTGATGAAAAAAAATCTGTTCATGAATTCTTTAAAATGAGAACTAGCCTTTTTTTGGTTTGTACACCAAAATTAAGAACTAAAGTGGAACCTGTCTATTCTAACACCTGAGTTTTCTGATATACTGTCAAATCTGACATAATTTTTTGGGTCCCAAAAACAGCATTTGATAATTTCTTTACCTGAGTATTCTGACATCCTGTGTAATCCAACATATTTTTGTCTTCCCATATTAGGTCAGATTAGGCAGGTTCCACTGTATATATCTACATGAATTTAGGCAATAAAAGAACTTCAGTGAGCACACTCACCCCTTCCATCCCCCTTTTCAGATAATTCTGCATTATTGAACTCTCAAATAAAATTAGCCTAATCACAATATTTTGTAGATCTAGCCAAGGACTATAATAATCAAGTTAGATTCAAGCTGGACACATATCTAAATGTGTTTTCCCATAGTGTCCAATGTAAAACCATGTGGCTATCTTGGAAAAAAAAACAACACAATGAATACCCCTTTTTACAGGTGAATACCCAAATATTATTGTAGCCAAGTTTGGTTTTAATTGGTTTAGTAGTTTCAGAGGAAATAAGATTGCTTAACTTAATTTTTCCCACAGAGTTCAATGTTAAACTGTGTTCCCTGCTGGAAGCAATATTCAATAAAGTCAGATGAGCTTTCAAACAAAATCAAGTGCTGATGCAGAAAAACAAGAAACATATAACCCCTGCTCTCCAATTTGATTCTAAATTAAAAAAATAGACAAACAAATCAAGTCAAATCAAATTTTGAAATAGCTAACGCACAATGGTGATAGTGAAAGTTTCATTGAATTTCACAGAGTGGTGTTTCCGGTTATGGTCCTCTGAAAAAAATTGGGTTGGTAGGTCGGATTTATTTTTTTATTTTTAAAATTTTTTTTCTTCAGATCAATTTCTTTTGTGATTTGGACGATTCCGGTCGCTAATTGGGGTGACCTGGAAATTTTACCATTTCCGTTCCCGTACTTATTGTAACCGGAAGTGGAAAACAATGGCACAAAAAGGAATTTTCTTGGCTTTTCTCTTCAATTTTAATGAGTAAACAGCATTACAATAAATAATTTGATCAATTAATGTGCTCAGATATGAACAATATCTAATGAAAGCATCAAATCGCGATAAAAAATTGGCGAAGTTTTACAAACAGGAACAAAAACGTGGTATTTTTTTAAAAGTTGGAATAAAAAAGTTTGAGTCAGGGGGTCTAGATTAGGGTCGGTTGGCCTAACTTTGAAATTATAGTAATTTTTTTATTTGTATTTAGACAATCACTTAAGTACTAGACAACTGGTTTGCTGATATCCTTGGTTACCAACAGACAAACACCAGAGCAATAAACCCATTGGTATTGAATTAGCAAAATGCAGAAATAAACTGGACATTACCACATTAAACTTCTCAACATCATTTCTCTGCACAAAGATCTTATAGGAGTGCTGGAATTTTTCACCCATCTCTCCGAGCGGAATTTCCCTCCTATTTTCCCAATTTGTAGTAAAAAAATTCCCAATTTTCAAATTGTAACTGGTCTTATCAAACTATTTTTGCATCAAATTGTGGTCATAACAAACCAATCTTTTAAAAGATACCCCCCGCTTATTGAACCCTGAATCGATATGGTAAGTGCAAAATTAAGTTGGTGTGGACACAATACAGGTGTGGACACAATACAGGTGCGGACACAGTACAAGTGTGGACACAATTACAAGTATGGACACAATGATATAATCTTCAAGAAAAAACTTTTCCCAAGGGTTCCGATGAAAACACTCTGTCTAAATCAGACAAATATAAAATTCACCTTTTTCAGCCTATTTGACATTTTACACATCTACACATAGTGTTCCTCCTTTGTCTAAAGTTTCATTCAAATCCTTCATGAGGATTAAGAGGAGTTGTGCTTAAGAGGTAACCCATACATGGGAAATCAATGAAAACTCAAAGTTAAATTATCTCCCCTTCCTGGTTTCTGACAATAATTATATTCCTTCATGCACATCTCCATATAGTGTTCTTACTTTGTGTAAAGTTTCATTAAATTCCTTCAAGTGGTTTAAGAGGAAGTGCCCTTACGAGGTAACCCATACATGGGGAATCAACGAAAAGTCAAAGTCTAGTTATCTCCCCTTCCTGGTTTTGGCCAATAATTATATTTCTTCATGCACATCTCCATATAGTGTCCTTCCTTTGTGTAAAGTTCTTCAAAATCCTTCGAGTGGTTTAAGAGGAGTTGCGCTTACGAG
>MJUU01051126.1:25102-38430 GCA_002080025.1 Modiolus philippinarum | reverse complement strand
CATATTTTTTGGAATTCTACATTGAAACCATAGTTATAAAAATTGTTAGAATTAGAAGAAATATTTCACAAACTTGATTTCCAAAATATATGATTCCAAGTTTGGTAAAATTCCTGAAAGTCTCAAAGACCACTTATTTTTTGGAATTCTGCCTAACAACCATATATTCCTTAATTCCTTATGGTAAAAATAGTGACTGTCAATTGTTTAATTTCAAAAATGTTTAGAAAAATTATACCCAGGGTCTATAGCTGTTTTCTGTGTCAAACAGGGGGTGCGGGGATCACTGTCGTTTCCGACAGTCCTTACTCTAGTTTTTTTGAATTCTACCTAACAACCATACTTAAAATGTTTGTGTAGTTTAGGACGAACGTATTCATAAATTGGATTTCAAAAATATTGATTCCAATCTTGGTAAATTTCTTGAAAGTCTCAAAGACGACTTATTTTTTGGAATTCTACTTAGCAACCATATATCCTAGAATTCTTTTAGTAACAATAATGACTATCAATAGGTAGATTAAAATAAACAGCTGCGACAAGAGCGTNATCTTGCGGGTTTAAGCTTTTTTAACAAACTTAATAACTACGAAGATAACACCCAAAGATTCGTAGTTGCGAAAATGGTGGCGGGTATTCGACGTTTGAAGTCAAAACCAGATACCAGGTTACCTATTACTAGGCACCTTTTATACCAAATCATTAACACTTTGCCCATCGTTTGCAGTTCAAATTTTGAGTCAAAGTTGTTTACTGCTGCATTTACACTCGCTTTTTCACGGCTTATTTAGAGTTGGAGAACTAACAGTAACTAACAATGGGTCTAATAGTCACGCACTGGAATTTTCAGATATTAAAATTAGAGCAAACTCTGTTGAAATCAATTTATCCTCATCAAAAACTGACCAACTTGGTACAGGGACAACATTAAAAATATTTGCTGGTGTCAATAAAATTACATGCCCAGTTACAACTTTGTCTGAATATTTAAATTTGCGTCCGTTGGGAAAGGGTCCGCTCTTTTGTCATTTTGACGGCAAGCCGCTTACAAGGTATCAATTTACTGCACTGCTTAAAAAATCTCTCATCGCACTCGGTGTACGAAATGCTGGTTATAAATCCCACTCGTTCAGAATTGGCATGGCTACTACTTTGGCAATTGAAGGGTTTTCAGACGAACAAATCAAGCGTTTTGGGCGTTGGAGGTCGGATTCATATACTAAATATATACGAATAGGGGAAAATTGATTATTTTATAGATACTGTGATTATCCACGTACTGTATATAGTCAATAAATATCGTATAGATTAAAATAATAAATTGTAGGTAAAAAATCAACAGTTTGGATTGTTGGATCGTCCATAATTAAGCATGCCTTTGTTGCGGCTAGAGCACGCCCAGGAGGTGTCAATCTCGGCCTAGGGGAAAGATATGGTACATCAATTTTTTTGGCAGGGAAAAGGTGGTATGGTCGTAATGGGCATGAGGAGGCACATCAATATAATGAGAGAATTCGAGGATCCGCCCAATTTCATTGTAATACATGTTGGAGCAAATGATATTGGCAACATTAGGTTAGGTGTTTTGCAAGGACAATTGAAAAGATTAATCACTTGGTTAAGTGCCGAATTTCCCACTTCAGTTTTGATTTGGTCTCAGATGCTTCCAAGGAAAAAGTGGCGTTATTCAGAAAATATAAAATCAATGGAAAAAACACGCCTGCGTTTGAATAGCACTATGGCCACTTTTATATTAAAAAAGGGGGGATGTTATATCCGCTATCCTGATATAAAACCTAACAATACATTCCTTAAGCTCGATGGGGTTATCTCAGCCCCCTAGGTAATGACATATTTTTAAACAATTTACAAGGGGGTCTTGAACTCTTTTTGTCAACAGGAAATAGGACTTTTCCTCAGTAAATGCGCACCAATACAAAGTAAACTCTGATTAAAATCTATGTTGATTATCAATTTGGACACAATCGTTTTGTTTTCAAGTTATTTCATAATAGGATGGCATTATATGGTTATTTGCTTCTGGAACGTATTTGGCACAGCTTGCGCAGCTAACCCCGCTCTGTGGCGTATGGTCGGTTTGTCTCTAAGAAACAAACTGACCATCGTGGCAGATTTTGCTGCGCTGGACTGAACTTCAGTTTTCATACACTTCATTTACATCTCCTTGTAGCATTCGGTAACCTCTGATTTCCAGGGTTAACTGATTGTTGGAGATATATTTTAGTCGATATGGTCTGCCATAGTAGTTGAGCGGCGACCATCATATATATACTTTATAGACATAATCATATATTAGAAGACTTACATATGTAATGATGACAGTTGATATACTTGTAGAAGATATATAGTGGAAGAAAATATAGAAGATATAGACATATTTTATTATAAAGTACAGTGATAATTAATAACTCATGTTTTCAATATTAATGTATAAGAAAATTTTAATAATTAAAGCTGTGGCCAAATACTGCCAAAAACTGATAATCCGGTCTTTTGTCTTAACGATCGTCTAGGATAATAAGATTTAAAATTAATTTTTAAATCCGTTATCCGTAGAGATCGGTACTTGGTTGTAAAGTGCAATCAAACGGAAAACAAATTGTGGGGCATTAGATGTGACGTCATTCTAACGTAATATCCTCGTACGCCAAAGGCACAGAAAAAGATATTGGTTTGATAAATATTTGTTTTAAAACTTTTCCCACCCTCCCACTCCTAAATAAACTTAGTTTTCAAAGGACATATTTGCTTAATAAAATAAAATAAAATAAAAAATTGTATATATGTTATAGTTAATGTTAATAAATTGGAAATGGTACTGCTGTTTGTTTCCTGTATATTTTCAGTTTTCTTTGTTGATAATGAAGCTGTTAAAAATGGGACAGTTGGCGCATCATTAGACCAAGGAAATGGTCAGCACGTGTTACAGTCAAAATTTGAATTTGTCTTTCAACATCGGAACACGAAGATGAGTGCAGATGAACTATGAATTATTTGCTGCAAATCGCATCATACGGCCAAGGCTTCCAGTCGATTTTTATCCCTGGGACGGACTTCAGTTATTGCATACTTGACCAAACATCCGGCAGATTTTGCTGCGCTGGACTGAACTTCAGTTTTCATACACTTCATTTACATCTCCTTGTAGCATTCGGTAACCTCTGATTTCCAGGGTTAAATGATTGTTGGAGATATATTTTAGTCGATATGGTCTGCCATAGTAGTTGAGCGGCGACCATCATATATATACTTTATAGACATAATCATATATTAGAAGACTTACATATGTAATGATGACAGTTGATATACTTGTAGAAGATATATAGTGGAAGAAAATATAGAAGATATAGACATATTTTATTATAAAGTACAGTGATAATTAATAACTCATGTTTTCAATATTAATGTATAAGAAAATTTTAATAATTAAAGCTGTGGCCAAATACTGCCAAAAACTGATAATCGGGTCTTTTGTCTTAACGATCGTCTAGGATAATTATTTATCAATTTTGTATTGCATTATTTCAAATTCTTGTGGAACTTAACAAATGTCCCCTTTTTCTTGATTTTCACAGTCAGGTAAAATCTCCAATATAAACAGGCCCGGTTGAATAGCCCACTGACTAAATATAAACCGGATGCCGTCGGGCTATTCAACTGGATCCGGTTGAATAGACACTGCCTAACAAAAATTATTATCACCACTTATTTTAAATTTTACAGAGTTTATCTGAGTTTTCAAATGCATGTAAAATAGAAACTGAACTGTTATGTTATCGTATGGTACATTATTTCTTTATTTGGAATACACCATAGGTAATACAAGATGCAAATGTTAAACTATATTCCCAGTAGTACAAGTTCCATCCAGATAAATGTACTGTTTTCACCGTCATCATCAAAAAGACGACTATGAGCCAAACTACCACCTCCATGGGCCCAAGCTTGAGGCACTTACATCAGCCAAATACCTCGGCCTAACTGTCACCATCAATATAATTAAAAATAGGATGACCATATAAAAAATATCTGCAACAACGCAAACAGAATCAAAGGGTTTCTGTGCAGAAATTTAAAAATACAACCAATGAATATCAAAGAAAAAACACATTTCACCCTAGTAATACACCAGCAAGTATGGGACCCATATAAACAAGGTAACATCAATCAAATTGAAAGAGTTCAAAGATGAGCAGAAATGATACACGTACTATGTCTCCACCGAAATTGCTCTATCGTTAATAATAGACCGCAGACTAAATTAGAGAAACTAGAAACAGAATGGAATTTGCTAGGCTAATATTTGGGAAGGCAATATATATTAGAAAAAAATGTTCGATGTTATACCATACATATGAAAAAATACGAACAACTCAGATCGGGAAGGTGAATGTGACACAGAGGAATTTAGTCACAAAGTCATAATTAAAATCAATGAATCGATATTTTACGGAGAGGTGTGTTGGCAAGCCAAAATCTAAAGATTAAGCCATTTTTTTCGAACAAAGGCACATTTTGTCTGAAAACGACTAACTCATAACCGATATTGGTGACCCAAACATTGTCATCGAAACTGGACATCCTAGCATTAATGGAAAGTAAAAATGTAAAAATGAACAAATTAATAATATTTTGTGTTAAAGCTACTGGTGTTGATAATAAAGTCTCCATTTCTTATTAAATGTGAAGTAAAAATTATTGAAGATCCAATTACCAAAGTTATTAATTTGTCTAAACCATCTTTTGTTTTCCAGATAACTTGAAGATAGTGTATTAAAAAAGGTAATTATTGCCCAGTAGGCGTTCTGTCTACAATTTCAAAATTATTTGAACGTGCTATTCATGTACAGCCCACTGAGTTTTTAATCAAAATTTTTAATCCGGTTATGGATACTTTAAGGACAGGATTTACATCTTCAGCGTTGTTGAGGACCGGAAAGAGGCATTTGATAGTAGCAAGTATATTGGGCTATCCTAAAGATGATTTGTAAAAGGTTTTGATTGCATTGCCACGACTTGCTCGTATTAAAACTCCAGCATTATGGCATCAATGATAAATCTCTGATACTCCTCAGGAGTTATCTAGAAAACATACAGCAATGTGTTAACATTTTCCAGGCGGACGATACCTTGAGGCATCTCGGGCCCAGTTGTTACTATAATGTCCCTCGTGGCTTTCAATACACTGGAAATAGAAGTTCACCAGGTATGAAAGACAGATGGGTACTATGGCTAAACAAATAACCCTAAAAGAGCCGAATTCTATACTCTCAGAGTTGCAGGAGCCTGTTTAGTACCCACGGAAACCAAATTTTCGCAAAAAGTGAAATTTTGGGGAGGGTTGGCTATGAATGATGCTTCTAAATTCAAAACCTGCAGCAGAATTCTCAAGTTCTTGGACCTTTGTTTACAGTAGAGGTCCTCAAATTTGCTAGACTATAAGAAAAAATTAAAAAAAAATTTTTTGAATATTTGACAAGATTAATGCAAAAAATTCTGAAATCGGCATTTTTGCCGATAAGGGACCATCAAAATCCGTTCCATCCGTTACAGACCAAAGACTTTTCATGCCATTTACACATGATAGCAAAGAGAGTTGACAACTCTATATGTATGCACAATATATGAATGATAATGTGTTGGTTAGGTGAGCCGCAAAGGTAGAATATATGATTCCGAATGCCAACTGTGATGAAAATCATCTTTTTAAACCTGTTAACATCGGAAAAACCAGCAAGGTCTTCGGCTGGATTTGAACCCTTGCTTTGTTGTCATCTATGGCAACACCGCCTGCACTATGTCCAGCGCCCTAGACCACTAGGCCAACTAGACTATATAAAATATAGCTTTCGGTAACCTAGTCATCCTCCTCGTAGGAAATCTAGAGTTGTAACATATAGTACACGATGAACATTAAATGGGTAGGAAATAGATAGAAGAAGAACAAGGTTGCAACAGGTAAGATACATAAGGTATATAGATAATAATGTTATAATATGGATGATAATGTGTTTGTTAGGTGAGCTGCAAATGTAGAATATATGATTCCGAATGCCAACAGTGATGAAAATCATCTTTTTAAACCTGTTAATATCGGAAAATCCAGCAAGGTATTCTCCTGAATTTGAATCCTTGCTTTTTTGTCATCTATGGCAACACCGCCTGCACTATGTCCATCGCCCTGGACCACTAGGCCACCTAGACTATATAAAATATAGCTTTCGGTAACCTAGTCATTCCTTCTCGTAGGAAATCTAGAGTTGTAACATAGTACACGATGAACATTAGGTAGGTAGGAAATAGATAGAAGAAGAATAAGGTTGCAACAGGTAAGATACTGTATGCACAATATAGATTGCAGAACTCATCCCAGCCGGTTTCCATGGTAACCTAAAACTAAAAAAAATGACAAAAATTTCCACAAGCAAATTGCACCAGAAAAAACACAAATGAAGACGTAAGACAAGCATAATTAACGATGGGAACTCAAAATAGATGGACTTGGTACCAGCACCAGAAAAAGCAAGCTGTAGGGTTAATGGGACCAAAATCCTCCCATTTCTCTGTCCTGTTTCCCTATACAGCGGGAAATCTAGTGGTATAAAATTATCTCCTTTCTAGAAAAGCTCTTCTGTGATTATAAGATTTTCTGATCAAAATAAGAGCATGGCGACGAAAGTAAACAACTGACAAATTGTTAAGATTAAAAAAAGAAACAGACGAATACAATATTTAGTTCAAACGTCATTCAATTACCAAACCTTTGCTCTGTAGGGAAAAATTATTAAAGTTGTCCATAAGAAGGATTGATACAAGAATTTCTTAAATAATTAACTGTCGTGAAAAAAATATTCACTTGACCGACTGGTCAAAATCAATTGCTATCGGGTGTTAAAATGCATGTACCCTGACAAAATTTTAGATAGATTTTTTTAACATACATCATTTATAGACCACTTTAGTGACGATTACTGCGTAAGAAACGATGTCATCCAAAAGGTCTTTCGTTGTTGCTAAGAAAATTATGTTGTCCTGAAACAGCGCCATTTACTTTTTATACCCGGTAATCATCACAAGATTTCAATGGTCAAGTCTACGTATCAATCAGGAAAAAGAGGCGTGTCTTCATTGAAAGAAACCACGTGTACGATGAGTGAGTAGTAATCGATTTTGTAAACAAAAATGGAAAGTAAAATAGCAAAATATCGGCCTTTTTTTACTTTATTGTATCTGAACCGCTACATGTACCCTGCCGAAAATCGGCACATGAAAAGATGATTATTTAAAGAAAAAGCATATTTTTTTCTGGTCAATGTCAGGCTATAAGAAACGGTACGATCCACAAGTCTCTATAAGAGGAAAATTATCAAAAATATCATTTTTCTTCTAAAATATGCAAAGTACATTCAATCAAAAACTTTTTGTCATTTGTATATATAGAAGTCTGTCATATGCACGTGAAAAAGTAAAATATTTTACATTATAAGTAACTTTTAAAGCACCTAACAACAGACCTAAACAATGTAATCGACTTTTTTATCTTTTCTAAACGAGAGCTCATATTCTTTTGTTTAAATACCACTGGATATTGGACTGTATAGTATAACAAACATACGAATAATAGACTTCGAACTCTTAACTTTTATAAACTGGTTTCAAATTTATGAAAAGAAAGTAAATCGTGACAAGTTTCAGACCATAGGTTTGGGTAAATAGACAAACGATTTTAACTTAAATTTTGATTTAGGTGGCACAATAATGTAAAAAAGAAGTCAAATTACTGATTATTACTATTGATCTATGTTTACCCAGGATTTAATGGCCAAATAATAAATATATGTAGAAAAGCTGCCAGACAATATTAATGTTTTAAAACGAACCGGCAATCATTTTAACCGCCTAAGTAAAATTACAATTTACTACTCGTTCATATTGTAAAATTTCAGTTTTGCCCACTTACTTGACACTTCTGCTCAGAGGGAATTACAGCTAAAGTAGACAAAAATTCCAAAAAAGAGCACGTCTCTTTAAATTCAAAAATTATTAGAGAAATCTTTGTTGCCTCCTCGAAAATTAGACGTCCGAGAACACTAGCATAGGAAACATTTAAAATTTTGAATAATGATAGTCTCGTTATTTACAAGATCTTGTATCAAAGAAAAATACATAATAATATAATATAATATAATATTATTATAATTAGTTATATTGCTACGGTCAACCAAGTGGCAAAAGTTTCTCTGAACAGAAGTCAAAGTTTACACCCCAAGCTTACATTCTTTAATGGATCTGCGGTCGTTAAAAAGACACATTGTATACAATTGTAACATTTTTTGTTTGATATGTATATACTATGTAGTCTTTTTAAGGTAAATAGAATGTAGGAGTGGTTTGTAAATCTTGACTTCGATTAAATGAAAGTTTTGCCACTTGGTTGACCATTGCAATAATATTCTATAACTTCAAGGGACCAATACAGCAGTAATAACAAGACTACAAACTACCAAGTATGGCCTGAAATCAGTTAGGTATTCAGTCCTTACCATAGTCTCACAGATGAGTTGAGGAACCAATCAAACTTCAACTAGTTTCTCATTAACACATGGATAGGTCCTTCCTTCTCACATGTTATTTGTGAATCTTAGGTATTGAATATCTTTATTTGTATTATTTGCTGTTTCCAGCTAACGTTTTTCCTGCTCGTGCTTAATACCTTTTCTGTTTTGTGCTTAGTATTGTATCTGTGTTTTTATGTGCTTAGATAAATAGCTTTATAGTTTAATTGTATTGCTTGTCTTTTACTATTATTATGGAATGGTTCTGTGGATGCTCATGTTTTATTGTCTATAGGTAACCTATATAAATGCTTGTTCTTAGTGCTTTTTACCGTATGGTGTTGTTTTATGTGGTAGTTAACTAGTTTTACTTTAATTTTAATGTTTGTCTTTTATTATCTAATATCTGTGTGTTTGTCTTTCTGTCTTAAGGATGTAGTCGGGTGAGTTTCTTGAATTTAGTAAAATATTCGGAACCCCTTCAGATTTTTCCATTCGAATATCATATGATTTTTTGCCCCATAACCCCAAATTTTCTGTTCATAAATAGCATCAAAACATGACTTGAAATCGCTTTTTAAAATTTGAACAGATTGTAGATTTTTCTTCCTATTAAACTTTCCCCTTAAGTTTCATTGTAATTGTAAGGTAAAAAGCAGAGAGATCCTTTTCCCGCCGTTTTTTAATGGTTGAATATCTCGAAAAAAGGTCCATAACCTATCAATACCCTATTTTTTGCTGAATGTGTTCTTTAACCAATGCTCCCTTCATTTTTAGTATCAATTCTACACCGTAGATTCAACTAATTTCACCTTACTACATCCTTAAATTAATGATATTTTTGTTATTTATGATTTTGTTAAATCTCTGTTTCAACAGAAAAAAATTACTTAACAACTTACTTTTAATGCTCTAAAAGTTTTGTATAGAGCTTGTTGTAATAAATAAAACAAAAGACTGCTACCACTACATTTCAAATCAAGAACAACACATTACTGACAGGGCATTCCAGATAGAATCAGCCAGAATCGATGCCAGTAAAATGTCATCTTTTCAAAGGACAGTACGTGACTGGAATGTACTACCTCCAGATATTTTAGATGTATACACACCAGAGGCCTTTAAAATCATTTTGTGTCCCTTTTAGCCGACTGTGTCATTTATACATAGTTTTATGCGTATTAGTATTACTAAAATTTCAGTTTTGATCTGGGCATTCGTCGAAAGTAAAAAAAAGACATTGCATAATCTTCAAAAAGATGAAGTAGGCAATTATATGTCTGAAGCAGTAGCATAACAAGTGCAGGGATTTGTTTCCAATAGATGCAAATATGCATAACCCTGTATTAAAATCTATGAATTTAGCGAGAACACAAAATTGGCGTCAATACCATTTTAATCGGATTGAGCCGAAAAAGGACGGAAGGGCGGGAAACAACCAAACAGGAAAAATAAATATGAATAGATATGAAAAAGAAAGGAAATGGGGGTAAATGTAGGTTTCCATAAAGTAGTCGTGTATAGTGGTTCAAGGGATATGAAATTCTTGCTCTATTTATTTTAGATATATGGACTATATCATCGTAGGAAAACAATTGATTTTGTATTTGAAATATGCGAAGATATATTTTGGGAAAGCTTGATATTGTATTATAAGGGGATTCTGCAGGATCTTAGTGGGAGAGGGACTTTTCGGACCTCTATTTGTGAAAAATACCCTTAATATAGATGTAATAAGTGATTTGAAATAAGCAAAAGGCAAAAACCACTTAGGGGACCACCATTTGATTTTCAGGAAAAGGGCGGGGGTTGGCGATTTTATAAATAAATATTTAACTTTGATGCCAATGAAAATAAATATTCAAACCCAAAGAATAATGGAGTTAATAATAAGACTACCAAACAGAATTGGCTGGAGCCAAAGTCCAAGAGGAAAACAGACAACGCAGGTGCAAAATCACCGGAACATTGTAGACCGCAATGGTCCTGACTTGGTACAGGGATTTCAAAAGAAATGGTGATTCACTTCATGATGACTCCAAGATGAAGATCAACAATGAAAACGTTGTTCCATTTGCCCAATCTTAGAGGTAGGTACGACGTGAAAATCTTGTCAATGGGCGGCCTCTGCAAATTGGATGGTTTTATACAATCTGCGCATTTTTGCAGTATGCGCCTTGGCGCAGATTGCAAGTCTTGAGGCGCTAATTGCAAGTATTGCGGCGCAGATTGCTACTGAAATTGCTGTTCCTACCTACTACTATTTTACGTATACAGGTGCATTATAAATAATATACTTGTAAACAGGCAGTAGAAAGGAGAGGACGAACTTTCGAAGGTTACACTAGTTGTTATCTTTTGTCTGCCGATTTATATAAAAAGTGAACGGAATAACCCTTGCCTTTTCTCCTGATTTAACACTAAATCCTTCCCTTGCTTTAAACAAATATGCAATATGTGCCACAAAATGTGCAAACCGCGCCCCGAAATATGCAATATGCGCCCCGAAATGTGCAATCTGCCCTCCGTCCCACGCAATTTGCGCCCAGGCGCAATCCAGTTTATTTCCTGTAGTTTGTAATTTATGGACACAGAATGCATAAAACTTCATGATCTGTGGAGGGCGCAGATTAACAGAAATCATACATTCAACCTATACGAATCTTATCATGTATTTTAGGGATTTTTTCCCGTGTACACTTACTTTTACACTTATCCATTTATTTGTTCATTAAACCGGTTTATGGAGAGCAAAACATCTCCTTCCATTGCGGTAGTGTCCGGTATCAACTAAACAACAATTGCTATAATTTAATGATAATTTTTAAAAAATGAGGAATATACAGTTTGATGTGACATTTGGTGAAAATGGATAATTTATTCAAGATGAACATGAAAATAAATATTTTTTTTACGTAAAATCGCCCAAGCACTTCCCCTCCAGCCCCAAATATACACGTAATTTTATAAATTTAGAAGTATTACCAGTGTAACGTGAAAGGATCTTTCTACAAAGTTTGGTTCAACTTGCAGTTGAGGAAACGATAAATATGCTTCTCCTTTGAAACGGGTCCTATATTGTATTAGTCTGTACGGATTTTGTTTTTGTCATACTATTAAATCAACATCGTTTCCTCGATAAGGGTCCCATGTTAAACTGTATAATGTTTTTCACATATCCGAATGAAATCAACAGTCTTTGTAAAGGACTTTCCACACATTACTCCAACACTACTGGTCCAATTTGAAGTTTCAATGGTTCAAGAAGAGATCTTTTCAAGTTTTGTCTAGGTTTCTCAGACTTCCAATTCTTTCTATTTTGTTTGCTTGTATTGTCTTTTTCATATTATTTTATATGTGTTGTATTTGATTGCCGTGTTTTTGTTTTTCACTTTATTTTAGATTTATCCTTTTAGATACTTCATTTGCTTCGGTATATACGCTTAAATTTTTGACCGAACTAAAAGGTCGGGGGCTCTTCAAACAACATCGTTCGCAATTAAATGTTGATTGAATGAAGGTCAGATAATTCGGACTTTTCTTTATTCGAAATAACTTCATGGATATCTCTAACAACTACAATGAATTCAAACTGACAATACCTGCTCTAATATGGATAGAATTCTGGTTTTCTAGAAAAAGAGACCTTGTCATAAAACTGATCAAAGCAAGGTGTTCCTGATGATTGTTGGTATTGACATTTTTTTAAGGCAGTAAACTCCCGGGTATAAACCCTATATTCTGGGACTTTTTTCAATCAGTTATCATCTAAAACAAAAATTAAGTACATTTAATCTGCTTTCGAAAGCGGGAAATCCACATGTAACTGGAAGGAACTCGGATATTAAAAAAAAACCCACCATATAAGTTATTAGCTCTCCTTGCCAAAGTCTATTACATTAAATCTGCCCAAAAATCTGCCAAAAAATACTATTCCCTCTTTCAAAGCTGAATTATACGTATGCTTTATGGAGAACATGAATTCCACTCAAATTTCAGCTGAAGGAAGATTGCATCCAGAATGCAATTACATTCTCGGGAAAATGTTCTGTAAGGTTCATGAACCTGAATAAAGAAGCATAACCCAAGGTGTTTCTGAAGGCATGAATTCAGAACATAAATCCACAAAAAGTGAAATAGACTCCATCTGCTTTAGAGAGTACAACCTTTACATGAAGCTATGCCACGGAAGATACAGACACTGCCTTAAGGAGGTTCGCTACTCCATTTCAAAATAAATAGGATTTCAAATAAACATGATTTTTAGTTAGAAAATTAAAAAAGAAGCAATTTAAGTGAAAAAAATTGATAGGTTGATGATCTCGTTTTTGAGATTTAAGTGATTGAAAATTTGGCGGGAAACTGAACTCCTCTGATTTTTCATAGGATCAACATTAGCAAGATTTGACTAGGAATGAATGTGACATAATAAATAGAATTCAATGAATTTTTCACAGAATGCTCAGAAATATGTATAAAATGAAATAATGGGAAAAAATAAGGGGGTCCATGGGCAAAAAATTATAAGCTTTTAAATGGATAAAACCAGAGAATTCCGAAAATCTGACAGAAATCCCAAAACTTGAGGAGCGAACCTCCTTAAGGAAGGGATAACAAAATACCGAAGTTACAGTTAATTTATTTTCTGCATATGCGCACATTGCGACAACTTATGTTCCATCAATGCAGATCAAGCCAAAATATTTGGAATATTTTACGAAGGATATGGAGTAAATGAACATGAGACCATAA
>MJUU01051126.1:0-14436 GCA_002080025.1 Modiolus philippinarum | reverse complement strand
GACAAAACGTCATAAAACACCTGACGTCACAATGAAAGGTACACTCAAATGGCGACGACGTTTCTCGCACAGTAGAGGCTTCCAGATGTTTGTTGTCGTATTTTACGGAAGAAATAGCTACTTACATTTGATCAAAATCAAAGATCGGGATATCTTTCACTCATGTAAGAAATTCTTCGTCTAATGCTCTCGTTTCGCTGCGCTCCACTTGAGAAAAGACGGAATTTCTAACATTCATGAAAGATACCCCGAACTTTGAACTGCTCTCGTGTAAGAAGCTATTAGTCTTTTTTGTTTGTCATATCTCTGGACTTTGATTTTTGCAGTTTTCCCGTCTTTTGTTTCTTCTATATTCTTCTTTCATGGATTTCTACAATTGCTTGAATCTTCACAGCCTCGAATCATTTGTCAAGCCAACCAAGCAAAGGAGTAGGGGCGTTAAGGGCCTTATTTGGCCTGAAAAATAAATTTGGTTGAATTCATGGAATTTTCTCATTGAGATGTTCTATGGGTATGGCTTTTAAGTAAACAGTAGCATTTCTCAAATATTGATGTATGATTATTGAGTTTTTTAGTATAGAAGAAATGACAAATTGAAGATTTTGTCGAAAAATGACAGATTTGACCTATTTTGACTACTTTTTCTGTATAGAAAATATAGAGCACATGCAAGAACCACAAAAATATTTATATGAGAGGTTCAATTCATTCGTACTAATAAGTTGGTAAATTATCAAATTGGTTCTTGGGTGTGCTCGATATTTCCGGTTAGGAAAACTGTTCGAAAATCTGCAAAATTTGGTATATTTCTATGAAAATGCTCAAAAATAGCTTTTTCATGACGTCAGAACTGTACCTATTATGACGTCATTGGTTCCAACTTTTGTATTTTTTCTGTAAATGGGATATCAACTTTGGTACGAACGTGAAAGATAATCTTGAGGTGCAACCTTAAAATTCACTGGAATCTTGGGCCAAATCAACCCCTTATCGCACCTTGTTCTTTCAGGATTAGCTGGGTAATTTAAAAGAAATGATGGGTTAAACCGGTTCCATTGCGGTACTGTCCGGTTGCAACTCAACAGCAATTATCATTGAAAGGTCGTAGACAGTAAAAACATATGATCTTCCCAGTATTAAGTAAAAAAGAATCTAGAATCATGTACAGTTCGGACCAAAACTTAAAATTTTTCCACAACGATCGTATGAGGCAGAATGTTTTGAAACCTTGATTAATAAGGCGGTCACGGAGATAACTATGTCTAATAAGAAAGTCTGAATAATTTGTGCTAGCTCTCGCGTAACGAATTAATGTGAAACATACGTTGTAAGCTAGATCTTCCTCCTGGTCTGAAAATTCCAATTTCATTAAGTGAATTACAAAACACTTCATAAATAATTTGAATTGCACCATTATAACAATCATCCATATTCATTTTATAATTTGGCATTTTATATATGCAAGCGTAGTTAACTAGACTGAAGAGGATATGTAAAACAATAGCATTGATCAGAATTTGGGATATCTTTCGACATAATAAATATTGATTTTGTTATACTTTACACGTGTTTCAAGGAGTAACCTCACATCAGAATCAAATAATATGAAGGGCCATAATAAAAAAAATACTAGTAGTCAGAAAGAAGAATTATCGAGATTATTAGCCAAATCCAGTGCCTATGATATCAAGGGAATAGAGCCTAAGTATTTTTAGCAGTTACAATTTTGATTAATATAGTAAATGCAAGGTAAAAAAATTCATGTCAAATAAGTATGACTACTGGACTGGTGGATACACTCGGGGACCTCTGGTTCAGCAGTGGCATCTACCCAGTAGTGTCAAAATACAAAAAAAAATTATATACATGTTGCGGAATAAACAGTAAATAGACCATTTTCATATCCATTTCTTGTCCCGACTTTGACTCCGTTTTTATAACGTGTTCAACAAAGGGAAGTAACCTACTGACCCGACAGTCTGGTTTACGGTTCCATAGTGACAAGGAGCAGCAGTAAAGTTCAAATATGAAGACATCGATTATGAGGGTAGGGGTAATATCTTGATTGTCTTTAAAAAAATTAATTCAAATTACTTGGGTACTTACTAACGTGAAAATCTTATCAGTTTCGAAAGTAAATATTTACTGATCTTCCTATACCTAATGAGACCGAAAACCAGGTTGTCGGGTGTTAGCGAGTAACGTCCCTTTGAAAAACATGCTAAAATGGCGGTCATCCCGTAAATATGAAAATCGTCTATTTTGTTATGCTGTTCAACAGTTTCTCATTAGCAGAATTAGAATCAATAAAGAAAGCCTTAACCCAAAATTTGTCCGAAAAAGGTACCCTTAACTAAAAACAATCGAGATAGTAGCCAAATACATCTTGCAAGGAGACCCACCGATTGTAATGGACGGAAATACTTTCTATCAAAAGAGAGGTAAAATTTTCATGTCAGACAAGTCTACTGGGCTGGTGGATATCTACTCTAAAATCATGAAATCTTGAAATCATAAAAACACAATTAGTTCTGATTGATGATTTATCAGGTGGAGATGAGCACACTTGAGCCTTCCTCTTCTCGATCGTCTAAACTATAGGAAATGACGATCCATAAAAGAATCCTATCGACATATCACAGTATAGGGTGCAGGAGTTACGGTTCCATGGATTAAGGACCATGTGGTATGAGGGTAATGATGACATAACAGAAGGAAATAAATATTCCGTTGGTTAAGAGTCAGAGTCAGGGCAGCTTTAGGATTAGGATAAGATATAAAAATGTTGGTAAATACAGCTATCAGTCGTACATTTGATCTTTTCTTTGTCTTCAACAAAATCAGAAACAGTGCTATATTAAAATCAACTTTGGCGGAATATCTAAATTTGGCTTTATAGGGAGAATAAATGTAACAGCTTTCCACTGAATTGACCACCCAATGAAGGACTATTTGTCACACAAACTAGAAAACCTGAGTATTTCGGAGCTTTTGAAAATTGCAATATCTAAAATGTAAAAACATTTGTTAAAAATCAAGTAGTATATAGTGCATATATCAAGATCTGTGTTAGTTACAATCTGTAATAAATATCAAAATATCGAGTTACTGTGAATTTAGTTTTTGTGTATGGCATTTCGACACTTTATGTCTCTTCAGTGCATATCAAATCAAAACATGTGGAAATCCATAAACCGAAATGTGTGTAAAAGCTGACAAAGTACAAATTGGCAATAGCATCTAAAAAGGAAAGCCAAAATCAGCTGAGGCCAGAGTTATGCAGGAAGGACATACTCCTTAGATTTGAACAAAATTGTGTTAAATTAAGATATTGTAAATAAAATCGGTTTTTGGGCCAGCAAAGAAGTACTGACTACTGGGTTGGTGAATACCCTCGGGACTAACAGTCCACCAGCAGTGGCATCGGCCCAGTGGTAATAAATAACAAAACACCGAAGTTACTTTGAATGTAGTTTCTGCATATACGAATTTCGACAACTTATGTAAACTATGGTATTATACAGAATTCAAACAACTCTGTCTTGTTTTGTATAAAGCATTGTTAAAATATTTATGTTCTAGCTTCATGTGTAATGTTTATAGAACAGACGTGCCCTTGTTATTGTCTTAATACAGGTCTCTGGCAGATCTTCCAACACTTTTTTTGCTGGCTGAGTGACGAGTGCCGCACGTGAAGCAGAAATGCTTACCCTTCCGTAACACCTGAGGATGCCTCAAATGTTTTAGGCTTCAAACTGCTGTTGCTTTAGATTTGTGGCGTTCTTGTTTATCTTTATATGTGTTTTGTCTGTTATGTCTCTTATAGTTAAAGTGTTGGATCTGAATCGTCGTGTTTTTGGAATTATGATTTTTTATTTTATTTTTCTACCCTTTTGATGTGATATGTGTTTTCAAATGCATTCCCACAACATGATAATCTAGAGATTATTGACGGAACTAAAAATTCGAAATGTTCTCTAAACTACATTATTCCCACTTAAAGTTTTTATAGTGTCTGTAAGTCTCGTTCAATTTTGAAACCTCCGGGTACAAGCATTGTACCCGGAAGTTGCATTTGTAACAAAAACATATGAAGTTTCAAGCAAAGCATTTGGTCGCCATAATCGTGCAACGTTATATTTTTGCGGGAAACGTTTTCAAATTGCAATGTTATCGCGATTTCTCGGTGTCACATGACGAGACTTACAGACCATATACTCAAATATTTTATCTTATTTTATTTTCAGGGGAACCGGTATTTTCATCTGATCGGGTCAAATTTTTTGCCATATACACTATACTGGGAAAATTTGTCGAGCAATGTTTTTTTTCTAAAGAACATAGTTAAGGCAAAATTTTTCTTTCAACCAAGGTTCCGGTTAGAAATTTTTTCTAGTGAAAACCGGGACCAGAAATTTCTCTTGAATATCAAATTGTCCATGCCTAAATGAAGTTCTTCTGATAGCTGACATATCTTCATGATCTTATTTAACAACTAGAATGAACTAAGATGGACAAACTTGCTTTAACGTATGGATATAATCGGGTTTTCTAGAGAAGCTATTTTAATAAAAACAAAACAAAGTCAGGTGCTCCTAGTCTTTGTTCAATGCTCCTGAATATAAACCCTGTAAAGGGCGGAGTAGTTACGATTGCCTACAAACCGAATTGGATTGAATTATTTTAGTCGCCCTTTAAAAATGAAGACGAAGTCAACTGCTTTAGATTCGAGATTTAGTTTTTACTCCATATCCATTCATTGTTATTTACTTAGTATTGAGATGAATATTTCTTGCCACTGTCACGCCCTTTCAATAGCAATTGCTGTTGAGTTGCTACTGGAAACTACCGCAATGAAAGGTTTTGTGCGCCATTAAACAGGTTTGACCCACCCTTACTTTTTAAATGCTTGCATCAAGTCAGGACCATTGCCGTTGACAATTTTCTAGTAGTTTTGCACTCGATTTGTCTTTTGTCCTTCGAATGTCGCCTCTTGATAACTCTTATTTGTAATTTTGTTATTTCCCCTCTTTAGAAAGCACGAACACCTCTTATAGTTGGAATGAACTCGGATATTAAATAATACACCATTTAAATTAAGACGGAGCCATTACTTTTGAAGTCACCTTTAGCATGAATCAAGATACCACTGAGGACATGAATCTAAATCATAAAGTCGTAAAGCCTGAAATGGGCTCCGGTGTGTAAGAGAGTATAAGCTCTACTAGAAGGTTATGCCCTACAAGACACAACCAAAGACTTAAACTTGGGGGCAATTATGTATGCCAAAGAAAACTTAGGCCCGTCAGAAAAAAAAACATATACCAAAACTAACCTTTTCAAACATAGTCATGAAAGAGTAGTGAAACCCGTCTTGCACTGTAGTTTTAATTAAGCAAGTCTATATATATCAAGAATAAAGCAAAAATGGTATGGTAGGTTACATTAAAAAGTAAAATTACACTAAATATACAAACTAAGAAACATAAATAAATATAGAATTGGAATGAAAGAACGAGTGCCCAACGTTTCGGCCAGTATGGCCTTCTATAGGGGCAACCGGGACATAAAATCGAAAAAAGTGTGAAGGATACCATAGAAAACTACCAAATGACGTGTAACAAAAATCACCTGTAAAAATCATGCTCCATCTGGAACATTATCAAAAAAGAAAATAAAACATTTTTATTCTGTACTGTGCAATCGTGTTATTTCAAATAATGAAGTAAAATAATAAAATAGACTGTTTCTTAACATTAATGCCAAAGGGTCGAACAGTCCATAGAAAATGGAATTTTTATTTGTTCAAGGACAACTCCTCCGAGACTAAAAACATAACATACACAAAAATATTTTATACAACGGATTAGGAGAAGCACTTTGAAGTCAGACAATCGAATTAATTAAAGAATATACTTAATTTAACTTTAAGATTAAACACGTTGTCACTTAGGGTTTATCAAGAATTAACACGGCTGTCATAAATCCGGATAAATAAACGTAGAATGAGGAATTATTTCGAACAGTTGTTTAAGCGTAAGCAAATATTTTCTTAACAATTACGATTTTATTTTTACAAAATTGCTGGTTTGCTCACCATGACACTAGTTTTTAAAAGGACAGTCACATGCATGTCCAGTTTGCTGTGGTTTGATCGCCGAAAATTTTCACTTACAGGGCAATATTTTCCATTGGTGACGCTCTGTTTATGTTCCACAAAGCGACCACCAAATCATTGACAAGTCTCGCCCACATACATCATATGGCATCGTTTACAACCAACAGCATACACTACGTTTTCAGTATTGCACGTGAAAGTATTTTTTATAGTGTTTTTAGTTTGAAGACTTTAGACAGTTCTACCGCTTCATCTGTTTCCCAAGTAAAAGGACAAGTCAGACAGCGAGATCGCTTACATTCTTTAGTGCCCTTGTATTTACAGGAAGTTTTAAGAGTAAAACTCTTGAAAGAGCTAGTAAGTGGGGCCAACTTCTTGATTTGTATAAAATTTAGTTGCTTTATTAAGAAATTTAGATATCCATTGTAAATATGAAATATTGCCTCTCAAATTGTCTCTCAATAGTGATTTGGGAACGAAATATTGAAGATCTAAAGAGATATGTCACACTCTTTAAGCTCATAAGGACTTTCTGACACACTCAGCTTTTGCTTCCGCACAGAATACAGAAATGCTTGACCATTAGTTTTCATTCACTAATAAAAGTTGAGTTTCCTTACTAAAACAAATACCGGCAGGTTTTTGTAAACCGTCTCTTTCATCTAAGAGTTTTGTTTTGTCGGTTCCTTTCTTGTGAAGTTTCAGTACTTGATTCGTCTTGGAACAGGAAACATACAGATTTCCCGAATCATCAGACGACAAAGCCCTCGGCGACCTGACACCATCAAGCTTTAAAATCTCATTTCCATGGAGATCGTAACCAACAACACGATCAGTATATTCATCTGAAAAAAAGAGTTTATCATCACTATAGTGAAGGTAAAAAAAATCCTCTTGAGATTATTGACAACGTGGTCGGTATAATTCCGGATGTATCCATTACGACAACACCGGTTCCTTTCACTATGGCTAGTAAAAGTTCACTACTGCTGTCAGTAGTTACCCTAAAGCACATGGCATCAAAACTAGTAGTTGCCACGGGCCTGAAATCATCAATATACATTATGTCCATTCTCGGCGGTGTGCTCCGGGGAAATGTTACAGCGACTTTTACTCCTAATCGACTTGTAATAACGGCAATATCAAATGGGTCTCCATTCAGTTTCACTATGTTTGCAACCTTTTCATCCGTAGACATTGTAAATAGTCGTCGGAAAGCTTTATCTAGAAACACCAATTTTTCATTCGGAAGAATCGCACAACTATGGACATTATTGCTAGACCATAGATCTCGTGGGAGACGGATGGCAGTTTTTTTTCTATAACAGATTTTTGTGAAATTGAAGGCGCTTGAACAACATTACAACCAACAAATTCCTTACTGGTTTCTGTTTTGTCCAAAACAATTTCACCAAACGACTTAGAAGACTCGCACTTGGTAAGAATGTCTTCATTTGGGATCATTCTGAGTTGAAAACTCTTTATCTCCTTATTCGTGTGTAAGAAAGCTTCATTTTTCTCCCAAAAGGTTTTACTCAAGCTACGTAAGCCTATAAACGTTTGAACGTTTGAAGCAAATTTTATTAAGATTGTAAAATTTTCTTTTATTTTTAAGAAATTTTGCCGATGTTGTTCAAGTTGCTGTTCAAGAAGTGTTATTTCTTCTTCTCAACTCGTGTGTTTTGCATTTAAAGTTTTAGTAATATCTTCCTTAAATTTGTCCAGCTTTAAATCAATCATTTTTCTTGTGTTTGCTGTTTGATTTAAAATATCTACTTTTTGTTTTTCAATATTTTGTTTATTATCCACGCGCAGTTGAATTTCATCTTCTAACTTCCGAATAACATTTTCTATTTCTTGTTCTAAATTTTCTTTCAACGTAGACTCCTTTGAATCTTCAGCAACTTCGACAGCAGGAACTGCAGGCGTACATTCAAAATGGTTTCTTTGTGCACAAATGATACACACCAAATAGTCGAGGGTTGGACAGTATAAATTACATTCTCTAGAGTGGTCAATACAGTGTTCTGTAAATGAAATTCCCCCAAAAATTGACAAGTATTAACTGTTCAGATGTTATAACGTGATGGTTCGTTTTCAACAAATTATGGTTTTCTAGGCACCTTTCACAAACAGACAATTTGCAGTCCAAACACCAGTTTGTAGCAAGCTTAATATCATTTGATTCTCGCATGGTATGCAGACTTTGGCTGTGTCGTCATCCATCTCGGGATCTTAACTGAATAAAAAAGGTAAATCATCATACCAAACTTAAACTACAAGATAAATAGTTAGCAAATACAAAAAGAATTGATGTTGCAATATCTAACAATATCTATAATCTACATATATCGTGTATATGTATAGTATGTACATATCTTTGATTATAGGTGTATACTTTTAAACCCTTAGCGTGCTTTTTGTTTGTTTGAGGTAGCTTATAGTAAAATGTATAAAGTTCAAAACAATAAATTAGCCTAACTATGTTCTTGTAATAGCATCATATACTATTCCGTATTGTCTTTAGATAATTCAAACAGAAAACTATATGATGACTTCATAAAATAACCATATATTAAACATTGCAAAAAGAAGATTTTATTTGCTATGTAAAAAAACTTAGGTGGGCTTGTTTTTTGTTTTGAAATATTTACACAACGCTCATAAATAGTTAAGAAATGTGTAATCGTTAATAGAAAACAATGGCGACAAAAGCTAATAAAAAAAAAGATCAAATATAAAGGCAACGAAGTTGCTTGCTTTATTATTTCAACGCGTAGGTAGCCGGAGTAACACAAGTTCGATGGTTTCAGTCACGATAAATGTTTCGATATTTTTGCTGCAAAAGGGATTTGTTTTATAGAGGCTACTAGAAACACGTGTCCAGCATAACGAAACTGATTTGTACTGATGCTAATGCAAATCAAATATTAATGGGTTGTCACTAATGGCTAATGTTAAACAAATGCAAGAAATAAACTTTAGAACATTTAATTTCAAAGTCAGTGAAGCGTGACTGCAGGGTATAGGCATAAAATGCTCCCGAAACTGACCTGATTACCAAATATTGCTACGGTCAACCAAGTGTCAAAACTTATACTGAAACGATGTCAAAAGTTGTCATTTGACAATTGTCATCTTTTTCGTTTGATATATATATTGCTTAGTCTTTTTATGGTAATGAGTCAAAAACAGAATGTTAGCTCCAGTTGTAACTCTTGATTTCGATTCAGGAAAAGTGGAACTTTGGTGTCTGTTTCTTTTCCTGACCCTACCCAATTGTTGGGATCCCGGAGCAGGAAATTTCCTTCCCATCTACAGTCTTGTACATACTTCCAAGGAGTATTTTTCGGCAGCGGTTTTCCAATCTTTCGATTCAAGTTGCACTGATGAGATGTAAATCATCCAAATGTGGCCTCATCTGTAACATTAAAATTGAAATGCCGTTTTGTTGGTCAATCATATTGTAATGGTCAAATTCCTAAATGGAAAGATGATTTCGATAATATCACATCCTAAAACTCTTACCCAGTTGGTCCTTGACTTTAGACGCATTTTGATTATTTTTTTTCAAGACCTGTATAAGCAGATTTCGATGCTTATCCTGATGAAAATATAAGATTTCCAAGTTTGTCGCTGTTTTAGACGTTATGAATATATTATTATTGGTTACCTGAAGTCTGACCATGGAATATGTGGATAGTAAACCTTATCGCTAAGAATGGGTGCTTTACATGGTCTTGATGTTTATCGGTGTAATATGGTATTTTGACCCACGCGGTAAATCGACACGCGGGTCAAAATACAATGCACCATAAAAAAATGACCCGCGGGTCACTTTTCTGCAATGGATGTTGACCCTCGGGTCACTTTTCAGCCAGAGAATTTTAATCTCCATGGAAAAATGACCTACCCTAATTTCTAAGAATATATTATAACATCTATCATATTTCAAATGGTAGGTCAATTTCCCATGGTCAAAATACCATAGCTTTTTTAAAAAAAAGGTGAGAGACTCAGAGACATGCAGAACAGTCTAAATGTATACAGAAGTGTACCAAGAGTGATAGTTCATACAAAATAAAGACATATTTTTATATTTTATACCTCGTACGACGATGAGTAGGAGTAGGTAAATTTCCCATGGGGGTAGGTCAAAATACCATGAATTGCTGAAATATGATTTACAGGAGAAACAGTCTTAATGTATATAGAAATGAAATAGAGTGATAATTCATACAAAATAAAGGCTTATTTTTATATTTAATACCGATAATTGATCCTGATTAAGGAGTTGGTCGATTTCCCATCGGGGGATTGGGTGGGGTGGGGCTGGGGGTATGTCAAAACACCTGGCTTGTTGAAATATGATTTACAACCCCCAAAACAGTATAGATGTATACAGAAGTGCGCCAGTGTGATAATTCATACAAAATAAAGGCATATTTTTACATTTTTATTCCTTGTACTGACGCTGAGTAGGGGTAGGCCAATATACCATGGCTGGTTGAAATATGATTTGCAACCTTCAGAACAGTCGAAATGTATACAGAAATGTGCCAGTGTGATAATTCATACAAAACAAGGGCACTTTTAAAAAATATTTTATACCTAGAACAGACGCTGAGTGGGGATAGGTCAACTTCAAAGGGGGTAGGTCAAAATACAATGGCTCGATGAAATGTGATATATAACCTTAAGAACAGTCTTAATGTATTTAACAGTAAACCAGAGTGATAATCATACGAAATAAAGTCATATTTATATATTTAATACCGAGAACCTACCCTGAGAAAGGGGTAGGTCAATTTCCAACGGGATACGTCAAAATACCATGGCTTGTTTACATTTGATATACAACCTGCAAAAACGGTCTAAATGTATACAGAATTTTGCCAGTGTGATAATTCAAAGAAAATAAAGGCATATTTTTATATTTTATTCCTAGAACTGACACTGAGTAGGGATAGGTCAATTCTCCATGGGGGTAGGTCAAAATGCTATGGCTTGATGAAATATGATTTAAAACCTGCAGAACAGTTTAAATGTATACAGAAGTGAACTAAAGTGATAATACATACAAAATAAAGGCATATTTTTATACTTAACACCAAGAACTGACCCTGAGTGGGGGCTAAGTCAATTTCATGGGGGTAGGTCAAAATACCATGGCTTGTTAAAATATGAATTGCAACCTGCAGAACAGTCTTAATGAATACAGAGTATGCAGTTCGAAAATTCATACAAAATAAAGGCATATTTTATATTGTATATTTCTACATTTTTATTCCCTGTACTGACACTGAGTAGGGGTAGGTCAAAATACCATGAGTGGTTGAAATATGATTTGCCACCTGCAGAAATGTCTAAATATATACAGAAGTGCGTCAGTGTGATAATTCATGCAAAATAAAAGCATATTTTGACATTTTCTTCCTTGTGCTGACGATGAGTAGGGGTAGGTCAAAATACCAGAACTGGTTGAAATATGATTTGCAACCTGCAAAACAGTCAACATGTATGCGGAAGTAAGCAAGTGTTTTAAAATAGTAAAATACCGAAGTTGCATCAAAACAGTTCATTCTGTCATGCTGTACACGTGTTTCAAGGAGTAACCTCTCATCAGCAGCATTTAAATCAAATAATATGGAAAGCCATAATCCAAAAGTTGTGAAAAAAGAAGTACTCATTACCAAAAGACATCGAAATAGGAGGCCAATTCCAGGACCAAGGACATCTACCGAGTGCCATACAAGGAATGAAGCCTTAGTATTTTTAAGGGGTTTGAATTTTGATAAAACAGTAAATTTCTGTAAAACGCAAGGTAAATTTTTCATGTCAGACAAGTCTGACTATTGGGCTGGTGAATACCCTTGGGGACCTCTGGTCCACCAGCAGTGGCATCGGCCCAATGGTTTCAAAATAGTAAAATACCGAAGTTGCATCAAAAACAGTAAATTTCGTTATGCTGTACACGTGTTTCAAGGAGTAACCTCTCATCAGCAGCATTAAAATCAAATAATATGGAGAGCCATAATCCAAAAGTGGTGAAAAAAGAAGTACACATTACCAAAAGACATCGAAATAGGAGGCCAATTCCAGTACTTTAATTCATACAAAAAAGGCATATTTTGATTAAGGAGGTAGGTCGATTTTCCATGAGGGATGGAGTGGGATGGGGGTGGGGTATGTCAAAACACCCTGGCTTGTTGAAATATGATTTACAACCCCCAAAACAGTATAAATGTATACAGAAGTGCGCCAGTGTGATATTACAAAATAAAGGCATATTTCTACATTTTTATTCCTTGTACTGACGATGAGTAGGGGTAGGTCAAAATACCAGAACTGGTTGAAATATGATTTGCAACCTGCAGAACAGTCTAAATGTATACAGAACTGTGCCAGTGTTTTAATTCATACAATATAAAGGCATATTTTTATATTTTATACCTAGAACAGACATTGAATAGGGTGGGTCGTCCGGCGTCTGTCGTCCGTCCGGCGTCTGTCGTCCGTCCGTAGTCCGTTAACTGTTCACATAATCATATACAGGAATGTTGTACTGAAGGTCCTTTACAAAGATTGCTCATTTCGTTCCGATCCGATAAAAAAAAACATGGCCTCCAGCGCGGAACTTGGGTTTAACATTTGACATGTTTGACACTATGGGAAAAATCACATTTTCATCTTTTGCTCCCAAACAACTGCAGCAAATTCATCCAAACTTTACAGGAACGATGTACTAAAGGTCCTTTACAAAGATTGCTCATTTCGTTCCGATCCGATGAAAAACATGGCCGCCAGCACGGAATTTAGATTTTACATTGGACCCTATAGGAATATCACATTTTCATCTTTTGCTCCGAAACAACTGTAGCAAATTCAACCAAACTTTACAGAAATGTTGTACTAAAGGTCCATTACAAAGATTGCTCCTTTCATTCCGATCCGATAAAAAACATGGCTGCCAGCACGGAAGATGGTTTAACATAGGACTCTATGGGAATATTACATTTTCATGTCCTCTACTACAACAACTGAAACAAATTCAACCAAACTTTACAGTAATGATGTAAGGAAAGTCCTTTACAAAGATTGCTCATTTCGTACTGATCCGGTAAAAACATGGCTGCCAGCGCGGAACTTAGGTCTAAAATTGGACCCTATTGGAAAAATCACATTTTCATCTTTTGCTCCCAAACAACTGTAGCAAATTCAACCAATCTTTACAGGAATGATGTACTAAAGCTTTACAAAGATTGCTCATTTCGTTCTGATCCGATAAAAAACATGGCCGCCAGCACGGAACTTAGGTTTAACATTTGACCCTATGGGAAAAATAACATTTTCATCTTCTCTGAAACCACCGAAGCAAATTCTACCAAACTTTACAGGAATTATGTACTAAAGGTCCTCAACAAAGATTGATCATTGTGTACCGATCCAATAAAAAGATGGCCGCCAGCGTGGAACTTAGGTTTAACATTGGGCCCTATTTGAAAATCATATTTTCATCTTTTCTGAAACCACTGAAGCAAATTCAACCAATCCTTACAGGAATGATGTACTAAAGGTCCTTTACAAAGATTGGTCATTTCGTTTCCGATGCGATAAAAAACGTGGCCGCCAGCCCGGAACATAGTTTGACATTGGATCCTGTTTGAAAAATCACATTTTCATCTTCTCCCCTGAAACCACTGAAGCAAATTTAATCAAACTTTACAGGAATGATGTTTGGAAAGTCCTTAACAAAGATTGCTCATTTGGACACAATCTGATAAAAAACATGGCCGCCAGCACGGAACATAGTTTAAAACTGAACCCTATATGGGAAAATCACATATTTATCTTCTACTCTGAAACCAATGAAAAAAATTCAACCAAACTTTAGGAGAATGATGTACAGAAGGTACTTTACAAAAATTGCTCATTTCATTTCGATTCAGCAAACAGCATGGCCTCCGATGCAGAGCAAAATTTTAACATTGGAGCCCGGTATGAGAAAACCATCCTTTTCATCATCTTTTCTGAAACTATTCAAGCAAATAAACTAAATGTATAGAAAGTCCTTTGCAAAAATTGCTCATTTCAATAAAATCAGACAAAAATCACGGGTGCTAATGGAGAACATAGCTAAATATGAGACCCAATTGGTAATAAAAACATATTTTTGGTCATGCATGGCATAGAAGCATTTTGTCAGGTGAGTCTCTGAGCCTCTGGTTATTCCATGTACTGACGCTGTGTTGGGGTAGGTCAAAATACAATGGCTTGATGAAATGTTATATACAACATGCAGAATGGTCTAAAGGTAT
>MJUU01051124.1:18826-36275 GCA_002080025.1 Modiolus philippinarum | reverse complement strand
ATATATGTAATTGTTTTGACGTATCCCATGTCATTCCTTCCTAATTTCACTTTAATTTGATTCTAATGCTGCTGAATAGAGGTTACTTTTCGAAACGTGTGTTCAGCATAACAAAATTTACAGTGCAACGTTGGCCCGGAACGTTGGTAGTTTTTGTATTTCAAAAATACCTGCGTCCCTTTCGTGTGGCCTCTTCAATTGCTTTAGTCGCCATTTTGAACAAATATATGATATTATGATATCGACAAAATTTGGTTGTAATAAAGTCGGATATTTATCTTAAATTGTGAAGAACTGTTTAATATTCACTTCGGGCTCAATATCATTCGCATTATTAAATCGATTTGAAACTTCATATCTACTTCGGGTTCAATATTGTTCGGATTATTTTATAAAGTCGAGCAATGTGTCTAAATACCATGTAAACACACGGTAAGAAAAAGGGGGATTGATACGTTGCATTAATATAAATCTTAAAGACTTAATACTGTACTTTCAATACAATTTATTATTAGTTAAGTTTATCAGTTTCTGACTCATGATATGAATTGCAGTATGCACAAAAGAATATAAACTTTCTGTATTGTACTGTGTGTCCCCACTCTATTTTATTTACACCTTGTTCAAAATGTAAACAAACTATAACTAGAAAACACGAGGGGACTTTATAAACATAAGTGGATGATATAAATCGGATAATGGTTTTTATGAAATAAAAACGATACGCTAGGCTATGGAATAGCCTTGGATAGAAAATTGTGTGTTTGATTGACAAGGGTGTGGTGGCTCATCATGTACTTGGCTCCGAAACATAAACCTTTTACAGCACACACAAATAAACACCGGTAGTTCTTTATTCTTCCGCAAAAAACGCAATTCTATCTCTTTCCACCTTTCGTTCTCCATTGCCTAAGTATCTCCACAAACTACAATCACGCTTTGTTTAACACAATTATTGATTATTGCACAATACCTTATCTTTATTTATTAACTTCTGGTTTTAAATTTATACATTACTGTATTCTTTTTTCATATCTATATTTATAAATTTGGCTAGCGATATTGCAATACCAATCCCATCATCCTCTTACAAACCTGTTCCCAGTACCACCTATAGTAATACTTTTCAACTTCCACAAGGAAACAGAAAAATTAAACCCCGCCCCGTTTTATCAGGACGAAACTGGACGCCATTTTGATTTTCATGATCTGAAATTCCTATTGGTAAATAGTCTTCAGCGCATGCGTTCTCCTCACTGCGCAAGCGTACTCCTCACTTTCCCCCAAGAACTATCAAAATAGCTAGGCTATTCCATAGCCTAGCTAAATATATGCTGTATTTGATGTTTACGTGGTTGTGAATTTTAAATAGCAAAAATTAATTTAGTAAAATAACAGTTTGTCATGAAAAATATAAGGGACGCGTTCATATAGTTTTTTTTTTTTTCAAAACGGTGTCGAAAATATATTATCCGGTTCAAACTGGATTATAAAGACATGTTTCGACAAAAAAATACCGAACCGAAAGATTTAAACAAGAAACATTGGCAGCTAAAAACGGTATAAGAAAACGCCTGATAAAAATTATAAAGTTTATCGACGAGAAATGCGCATGAAAATAAAAAATTTAAAGTCTTCAGACCTAAAGGAATACTGGAAACTTTTGAATAGGGGGAGGGAGAGAAAACAGCCCTATATTCCTTTGGAGGACTTAGTAGATTTTTTTCAAAAAATTGAATAAAGCTCCAGAAGGTACAGACGATGAAAGGAGTAGATTTGACGATGAACTTCTTGAAAATTCAAATATAGTTGAAATAAACGAATATATTAATGCCCCTATATCACAGGAGGAAATACTCAGATGTATAAAATAATTAAAGAATAACAAATCATCTGGAGAAGATAATGTGATTAATGAATATGTTACAGTACAAATTGGAATCCAGTAGGATCCAGAATCCTCCTAGTATAAATTGGAATTCTAATTTCTACTGGGACAAATTAGAATTCTGATTTGTACTGGATTTAATCTAGTATAAATTGAAATTCCAATTTCTCCTAGGAGAAATTGAGATATCCTAATTTATACTAGTAGGATTCTGGATCCTAGTAAATAAAATCAATAGAAACATTGGTAGAGAAGTAAAACATTATTAGTTATATGTCCCTTCCACTGTTTTGGTGATCATTTAATCATGTTAATAATCAGGAGGACAGAAGATTAATTTCAAAGGAATGACATCAATTGTCTAATTGTATAAAAGATGATAGATGTTTTGCTTCTTTGAGAACAGTCTAAACTTTTGATCATTAGTTTTCGTGAGTTAACCGTACATATCGAAGAACACATGCAGGTATTTTACGAAAAAATATTGAAATATGATTTTTTTCCTAAATATGGCACACTTTAAAACTATTATTCTAATACTGATTTTGTTGCCGGATTTGAGAAGTTTTTGTTTCCCTGGTTCAAATGCAGTAGATCCTATTACTCTACCTGAAATTTCACACATTGTCATGTTAAAATCAAAGCTCCGATGGAGCTGAATCTCGAAGCCCTGAAAATCTACACGTAGCAAAACTTCGTAGTCATCCAAAGAACTGCTGCATACGTCTGCATGTATTAAGTTATTCCGTAATACGTGAAAATAATCGGATTGTGTGATTTCGCATATCGATTTCATTGCTATAAATATATGCAATTTACTGTCACAGATAAACAAATGTTAATTCCATCTTTGACAAATTACTGCGCGACAGATTCGTTGATCCGAGACGCAATATAAAAAAAAAACGAGTAATTTGATAAACATGCATATTGTTTTAAATTTAATAAAACAACACCGTATTCAACTCAAGAAAATAAAGAAATATAAGTTAAAAACACAATGTATACGATTTTGAAAGAAACTTGCGCACTATATTTTATCGGAAGCACTGAGTTCATCTTTTAGAGCTGTTAATAGGCTTGAAGCCTCACGTGATATTTTCTTGTCATTTTAACATCTCTCCAGCCATTTCATGGCTTCGAGATAAAAATAGTTAAATGGAAGGTGGCAGTAATAAGAGCCACAGTTTGTAATAATTCTGGCAAATGCAATACTATGCGATATCCTTGTCGTAAATCGAAAATTCTCTGCTCTACCAAATATCACAGAGTTTCACCAATTGTTACAACAAATGAACAATTACTAGTATATTAGAATTATGTCAGTTATCATTCTATTTTTTTAGTATTTAGTTTTCATTAAGATTTTGTGAAATATATATTTCTTATAACAAAATCAAAAACCTTTTTTCATCTTTGAATGTCAGTAATATCCAGAATCCTCCTGAACAAAATATCCAGTATTATTCTGGATCATACCAGAAATTCAGTAGGATTCAGAATCCTACTAGTACAAATCAGGATATTTCAATTTCTCCTTTTGCAATTGGAATTCCAATTTGTACTGGATTAAATTCAGTGCAAACTGGAACTCTAATTTGTCCCAGTAGAAATTGGAATTCCAATATGTACTGAATCGAATCCAGTACAAATCGTAATTCTAATTTGTCCCAGTAGAAATTAGAATTCCAATTTGTACTAGGAGGATTCTGAATCCTATTGGATTCCAATTTGTACTGTAACAAATATATAAAAATCTACATCTGATCTATTTCTTCCCATTTATGAAAAACTTTTTAATTTAATTCTAGACACCAGTATATTTCCTGACAATTGGCGTTATGGGAATATAAAACCTATTTACAAAAATAAAGGCAACCATCTAGACCCCAAAAATTACCGTCCGATCACTATTCTAAGTTGCCTGGGCAAATTATTTACGTCAATTCTTAATGAAAGATTATGCCTTTTTTCTGAAGAATCTCTATTGATAGACGAAAACCAGTTCGGATTTAGGAAGTCATATTCAACAACTGACAGTATTTTTACTTTGTTCTCATTTTTTGAAATCCTAAAATATAAAAAGAAAAAAATGTTCTGCGCATTTGTCGATTTTGAAAAAGCCTTCGACACAGTTTGGCGACAGGCTCTCTGGTACAAATTACTTCTTAGTCGCATTAATGGTAAAATGTATAATATAATTCTCAACATTTATGAAGATGTGAAATCATTTATAACTTATAATAATTGTAAATCAGAATATTTCCCTTGTGAAATGGGAGTAAGACAAGGACAAAATTTGTCACCTTTTCTGTTTGCCATATCTTTGAATGACCTTTCTTGAAAACGAAAATCTGAAAGGTCTTGACACACTTACAGACTGTATGGATAATAAACTTAATGTTTATTTAAAACTTTTTATTCTATTGTACGCCGATGATACTGTTCTCATGTCCGAGTCTAAAGATGACTTGCAGAATATTCTGAATAAATTTGGAGAGTATTGTAATTACTGGAAATTAAAAGTTAATACACAAAAAACAAAAATAATGGTGTTTTCAAGAGGGAGACAGTCAGCAAATTTAAAATTTACTCTGAATGGGTCAGATTTAGACGTAGTTAATGAATTTAATTACTTGGGAATATTGTTAAACCGTGCTGGTAACTTCAATAAGACCATCAAAAAGCAAACAGAAAAGGCCACGAAAGCAATGTATGAAGTTTTAAAAAGGGGTAGATCACACAATATGTCAGTTGAATGTCAGGTAGAACTTTTTAATAAAATGGTTAAACCAATTCTTTTATATGGTTCAGAAGTATGGGGCTTTAGTAAAAATATTAAATGTCTAGAAAAGGTTCAATTAAGATTTTGCAAATTGTTATTGAAACTAAAAGCATCCACGCCCAGTTATATGGTATATGGTGCACTAGGAATATTCCCTTTAGAAATTGACATTAAAATACGAATGATTTTATATTGGACAAGACTATTGTCAGGAAAAGATACAAAACTGCCTTATATATCATATAAACTTTTGTATCAACTTTTTGTCAGTGAAAATTATGATAACTTGTAGATCAAATACTTAGTATATCAAAAATATTTTTGATAAGACAGGCTATTCCTACATTTGGACACAACAACTTTTTCAAAATTCAGACTGGATCTTTACTGTTATAAAAAAAACCGTCTGAGCGAACAGCACATACAGGAATGGTACTCTCAATTCGAAAACTCACCAAAAGCTTTGAATTACAGGTTATTTAAAGAGTCCTTTGAATTTGAAAAAATATTTGAATATTTTAGACGATAAAGACATTTACACCCTTTGCAAATTCAGAACTTCAAATCACAAACTTCCCATAGAAACTAGGCGTTGGAACAATATTGATAGAGAAAACAGATTGTGCACAAATTGTAACAGTCAATGTATCGGTGATATATTTCATTTTATTATGGAATGTATTTTTTTCAGTGAAAAAAGAAATCGACTCCTATCTACACACTTTACAAGAAGACCAAATATCATAAATTTCAAAAATGTAATGTGTACCTCTGATAAAGTTAAACTAGAAAAATTGTGTAGATTCATAAGGAATATAATTGGTTCAGTCGCTCTCTAGGCTAGAATGTGGAATTCTGTACTTTTTTTTCTTTTCACTCTCTCTTTTTTCTTATTGTAAATATTGTATATATATATATGCGTCTGAAGTCAAAGACCAACTGAGTTAAAGTCTTAGGATGTGATATTATCGAGAACATTTTTCCACTGAGGAATTTGACCACTACAACTTGAGTGACACGCAACACTTCATTTGAATTTCACTGTTGCATATAAGGCCCCATTTCGATGAATTTACATCTCGTCAGTGCAACTCGGATCTAGAACTTGGAAAACCGCTGCAAGCTAAAACTTGGAAATCGGCAGCGGTTTTCCAAGTTTTAGATCCGAGTTGCACTGACGAGATGTAAATTCATCGAAATGGGGCCTTATAGTGACATCCTTGATAGAGTTGCTCATAAATAAGCTACTTAAAGAAGGGTTTGTTACCCAAAACTAAAAAAAATAATTACGGTCCACATCAACATCTTATGGATCGCTTTGGGATATCTGTTTCCCAGATGACAACAGATCTTTCCCTTTCAAAGCTTAATTGTTGTTTCCTCTACCGGACTTGACCTACCTACCGGATTTGACATGTTCAACATGGTGGGTGTCTTAAAAGAAGCAGGAGATGCTTACTCTACCGGTACACCTGATCTCACCCAAGGTTTTTTATTGGGTCCGTGTTGTTCATCTTGTTGTGTGTGTGTCTTAATTTTTCTTTTCTGTGCCGTACTCATGTTGTGTCTCTGTTTCTCTGTTGTTTCCTATGTTGCCATTGTCCTTGGATTATTTGTTTTAGATGAGGTTCGGTTCTTACTTACCTGTTTAGTTATCCGATTCTGTTTGGCTGGTAGTTTTTCGTGTGCATTTGGAAAAAAAATAGTGTCTTTTTTGTAATGAAAAATCAAAGTGACCTAATCAGAAAAATTTAATATACTCAATAGACTAAATTTTTGGGTCACTGATTGTGTTTAACGTCATTGTTTTCCGTGTCCTCGTTTTGGCTATGCCTTTGGACTTCGATTTTTGTAAATTCCACTCCTTTGTTCCTTCGGTATTCTACTGCCGTTGTTGACAAAAGCCACAAAGAATACCGACATGTACTATCCAACACCAATCCAAATACCACGTATCATTGACCAACCAGTAACAGGTATTGATAAACTACAGGCTCTCAAGATGGTTCAAAGCTAGCATAGACAATAACCTCAATGATAAAGGGTCTCATTTTCTAGTGTGATAATAAACCTAGATGTGATTTGGCTCACTGTGACAGAAGAGATGATTTTTGAATGTGTTTTCCCATAGGGTCCAATGTTAAACTAAGTTTCCCGCTCGTGGCATCTAGGATCTGATGGGGACCCGCCAGACACATTTTTATAGGGGACCAACTAAGGACAGTTGTGGCAAAGTATGGTTTCCATTGGACAAGTAGTCCAAGGGGAGACGATCTTTGAATGTGTTTTCCCATAGGATCCAATGTTAAACTAAATTCCCCCGCTGGCGGCCATCTTGGATCTGATGGGAACTTACCGGACACATTTTTCAAAGGGGACCAATTGAGGACAGTTGTGACCAAGTATGGTTCCAATTGGCCAAGTAGTATCAGAAGAGAAGATCTCTGAATGTGTTTTCCCATAGGGTCCAATGTTGAACTATGTTGTCCGCTGGCAGCCATCTTGGATCTGATGGGAACTTGTCGGACACATTTTTCAAAGGGGACTGAGGACAGTTGCGACCAAGTATGGTTCCAATTAGCCAAGTAGTCTCAGAGGAGAAGATATTTGAATGTTTTTTCCCATGGGGTCCAATGTTAAACTAAGTTCCCCCGCTGGCAGCCATCTTGGATGAGGTACACAACTTCCATCATGAAGATAAAATATAGTCCTTGACATACTAACCATTTTTGCTTTAAATATTAACCTCTATCTGAAATCTTTATTGAAATACGAGACAAAATGTATAAAGTTACAAAAAAATTGACAAGTAAAGGGCAATAACTCCTCTTTACATATTCAGATTTTCTTCAAAATTTCTAGGTAGGTAGATCTTGATATGCTGAACATTTTTGCAATTTCAAAGTTGATCTCTGTCTGTTATAGTTTTTTCTGATAAAAAATAAAAAGTATCAAAATTTTGAAAATTTCGCGGAAAAGGGGCAATAACTCTAAGACGGTTTTTCATATTTTCTTAAAAATTGCAGGGCAGGTAGATCTTGTCGTTCTGATCACTTTTGTTCATGTCAGATTTTTGATATCTGTAATGGTTTTTGAGTTATTTGCCAAAAACAGCAATTTACTCCTGTGTGCTATTTTTAGTAACGGCATCCATGTTGTTTAGTCCTCGGACTAATCGAACACAATTTTGAATCTAGATACCCTGGGTATGATTCAGGCCAAGTTTGGTTCAAATTGGCTGAGCGGTTTCAGAGGAGAAGATTTTTGAAAAAGTCTACAACGGACCGACGACGGACGACGGACGGACGGACGCCAAGTAATGGCAATAGCTCACATTGCCTTTTAGGCCAGGTGAGCTAAAAAAAACATAGTTACTCACTAGACAATGACATTGAGGAAAAAGCCATAAAGCAGACATTTTGTATTTTCATTTATCACATTGGCTAAGGGGAAGGTTTGGGCCCAATAAAACTAGTTTAACCCCGCCTCAGCAGGTTTGCGCCTGTCCTAAGTCAGGAAATTTATTAAGCCTTTGAGTGTCTTGTCTGTAATCTACTTAGTTCATTTTATGTCTATAAGAGTCTAGGATGCTGTTTATTTCGCTGAACTTGATTACTCTTTATTTAGGGGGCGACTCTGTTCATTGAAGATCTTATGGTGGCTTTGAGTTGTTATTACTCCCCTTTGGGTCGTTGTCTCTTTGACACATTCCCCGTTTCCCTTCTTTTTTCTTCTGATATTTCATTTCATGATTCTTATGTTTCTTCGCCTTGCTGGTCTTTTTCTGGATATATATGCTTGTCGTGAAAGAAAAACATTCACTTCAATTTTTGCAAAAAAAAATGATTACCAGAATGTTTTCTTAATAAGAGCCCTATTGCTATAGCATTTGTTCTGTAAACTTGAACCTAATATAAGAGTTTGTTCTACTCTTCACGATTTTAATGAACGTAGCATTACTATCACAACAGGGTTACAGATTTCATAAGTTGTTGAATATATTTTAGAAGTTTTACATGTAATAATAGATATGAAAATTTGATATCTAAATATGGCGTTACTCGTAAACAGCTTACTAAGGGCGTTTCTAATACTCGTTTTTACGGAAATGTTGTTAGAAAAGCCAGTAATTTATTAAAAGTCCAGAAAAGCTGGAACGTATTTTACATTCTTTACGTAATAGGGGATATCGACAAGATATTTTGTTTGCATCTGTTAAATCAGCTTTGAGACCAAGTGACCTGAAAATATTGCACACATACTGGCCTCTCACTGATACTGCCAAAGTCTACTGACATTTATGATGATTCTTGACCAAACCCTTCGGGAAGATTGAGTTTGATTTTTCTTCCGTATTGCGACAGTGTTCTACCAGCAGACTAGATATTTTGAGTTAGCCAGCAATTTAGCGGCGAACACCCCTTGCCCCATCTTTCAAAATTACGTATTACCTTTTTCTTTCAAGATTGTGGTCATGGAATTAATAGTCTACCTGTATTGGGTTTTATGGGTATGTTTATTATACTATAGGGAAAGGGGACAGATATAGGGAACGTCTGGGTACCCATAAACTGGTTTAACCCCACCGCTGGTTTTTTAGTGCCAGTACCAAGTCCGGCTGTCCCGAGTTCCTATCGTTGTCTACGTTTGCCTTTTGTCTTGTATATCGGGTTATTTTCGCGTCGGGTTTTGTCCGCGATTTTGGTTTGAAACAGGTCCGAAAAATATTCGCTGTGTTTATAATTAGCGTTTTATTGCTTTATCCAATGCATCTCAAAGGGCAGTTATATTTACGCGAAGGCTAAAATTCGCGTACAATGATCATCCGCGAACATAGCGAAAATTAAACACCCGCGAAAAATTCCCGATATACGGGTATTTGTGTTTTTCCTGTGTAATTCCCTGGTAGATGATGACATGTAATCATAATTTTCAGCCATTGTAGGTGAGTCCTGTTATCCATGATTTTACATTTATGTAAGCTTTAAGGTTATATATCTATTAATTTTTTTTTTGACTCTCTCATGGGTACATGTAGAAAATATAAAAGGTTTCTGGTATTTTTACCTCCTATCTGATACCTTGAAATGTACCTACATTTTATGTTACTTAGGTTCTACCAAGGGTTAAAGACTTTCAAAAGGCAGCTTTTGGCTGAGTGGTTTAGGTAATTGATTTACCAGTAAAATCACTGTAGCCTATACATGTGCGTTGTGAGATCGCGTCCTGCTTTGTAGACTACCCAAAGGACACACTCGAATAACAACCATGCATGATAAGGTTTATCAGTTATCTATGGAAGGTCAGTGGTTTTTCCGGGTACTCCTTCCTCCAACACTATATAGCTGATATACTGCTAAAAGTGGCGTTAAACCCATAATAAACAATATACAAACGAGGACATGTTTTGAAAACTCCGAGTTATTAAATATGAAAAAAATATTTGAACATAACAGTGAGTAACCGTGTTTTATGTTGTCAAAAATTCGAAAACTTACCCACCCATGTACTTGCTTATAAAGTGGACTTATTACATTTTTTTATTAATTTTTACTTAGTTTGTCTGTTCCGATGGACTAATAAGGAAAATGAAATTTCTACACTGAAGGGACATAAGTTATCAAATTACATTGTATCATATACAAAAATTAATTTTTCACAAAGTTTATTATTTTTTTTATATGATTATCAACTTGAAGACTATTGCATCTCAATCTGACAGAATCAAATCGTCATTCGTTAACCCTATAACTGTGTTTACTATAATCTTTATTTTCGAAGCACAAATTTTCAGAAGGTCTCAAAAAGCTACTAATACAAGAAAACTCCTGATAATACTGTATATCATTTGAAGAAAAATATATCATTTCAAGTAATTTGTCAGTTTGAAAAAAAAACATGGTAACTTTTGACACGACATTAATATTTTTGCTGTGTGATATTTAAAAAAACATTTTAAGCAAACAAAGGAAATTCAAATGCCCGAATTTGCTTTTTTGTGAACGGAGATTTGCTTTTCATTATTCAGATACATTTAAATTATCTAAAATAGAAACTATTCCGTAAATGACAGAAATTTCAAACTCGATTTCTTGCCTTTTGCGGCATTGAAGGGTAAAATTTTTCCGATTACAATGTGAGTGGAGAAATATTGTTTAATTGATTACATAACAAAATACCGAAGTTTCAGCACATTTAGTGTCTGCATATGGCAATTTCAACAACTTATGTCTCTTTAGTGAAGATCAAATCAAAACATTTTGACGACAATAAATCGTAAAAATTTGTAAGACTGACAAAGCACAAATAATAATGGGAAAACCAAAGACAGAGAAAGTACAAGCGAGATATTCCTTAGATTTTAGCAATGTTTTAAAAAAATCGGTTTTCGGGTCAACACCGAAGTATTGACTACCGGCTTTGACTATCAGTCCTCAAGCAGGTGCATCCTCACAGTGGTATTACATAACATCTTATATGTCCATCTTATAAACTTATATCCCTTCAGTGAAGATCAAATCAAAACATTTGGATAGCCTTAAACTTAACATTTTAATAAAACTAAAACAAATAAATCAAAAACACCTTAATGAAAAACCAACACTAACTATTGACAGAACTTTGGGCGAGGTAAATACTGCTTAGTGTTAGTAAACTTTTCTTAAATTTGAAATTGAAAGTTTCCAAATAAAATCTGGAAAAAAATCTTGGGATGAGCACTGGAGTATTGACTACTGGGTGATGAATATTCTCGGTAACTATCAGTCCACCAAATAGGTGGAAATTAATATATGAAGTATAATATACACTGACTTCAATTACATTATTAGATATTTGCTAGCTGATATTTTCTTATGGAAAAGAAAGGAAATGGGGTAAATGTAGAGGAGACAACATCCCATATCCAGGTTAAAACGACCCAAAACAAAGCATCTAGGGGTCACCGTACGGTCTTCAACACAGTGCAAACCTCACACCATATACTAATACTGCTACTTATCCTCTTCGTCCCTGATGGGACATAAGGCTTCAACACTCACACCATATAGCAAGCCCTAAATGGCCCCAAAAAGGTTAAAAAGTGAATAAATCAATGGAAACAAACCACATCGAATAACCCAAATATCAAGAAACTAAAATTTTATAAGAAGACAAGGACAAGCCAATGACCAACATATTCCAGAATTGGGACAGCCGCAAAAATTGCGGTGGATTAAACTGTTTTCTTGGATCCAAACCCTCTCCCTATGTGTGCTGAATGGCTAAAAAATAAATACACAAAAAGACTCACAGTAAAAATCAAACTAGAAGAAAAGTCCAACTAATCAAGACGAGTACCCTTACAATGAAGTACATAAAGCATGAAGACAATACACAAGGGTACTGTCCGGACAAATACACACAGTTGCTGACAGCTAGTTAAGGACATAATTTCCGTTGACTATGATATCAAGCCTTCTTACATACATGTATGAAACTTCAATTGAAATATTTGTGTGACGCCATTTTATTCACTTTCTTCTAGTCCTTTTTAGGTTATTGTTGAAGATAGATATTATTTTTACATTATTTATTACAAACAAATCAGAAATTAAACTCACTTTTTCTTCATATTATCACCCCATTAAAAGACGACTGAATTAATAAAAATCTTCATGACATAACATTTTCGATTGTATCATAACAGTAATTTGAGTTATTGAGTTGATTGCTTATTTTGATTGCAAGTAATAGAAGTGTGTACACTTTGAAATGACCGAAAATGTGGAATATATTTGTACAACATATTGTAAATATACCATGTAACGGGCACTATGATCTTTGATCGAACTTATCAATGTAAGTATAACCCACCAAATGAGGCTCGTTTGTCGCATGGTCCAAGCCGCCACGAGTAGTGTAGGCGGTGGTGAGGAGGATTCAAGAGGTACCTATGACGAACCATCTTAGCTTTATAAATCATGACTGCGAAACACTGTAAGTCACTCATTTGTTCTGCAGATTTGTTTATCATTTACATTTGACAAATTTAAAACAAATGTACAAATCAGTTCTTGCGACCTCCCAAAATCTGATACAGCCAGTTCATTGGAAGATATGGATTAGCAAGGTGCATACAACATTATGAACTCGGTTTGCAGTAGCGAATGCTAACAACCAGGAACTGTTGTTATATAAATTAAGCCATTAACTGACATTTTAATAATAGATTTTTTCATGGAAATGTAAATCCCTATAAAGATAACAACGTGAAAATTTATTGATATCTGATTTATTTCAGAAGAATTACAATGTGTTAAATTAAAATAATCTAGGAAAGTGACAAAAAAGCTTGATAAATGTATTGCACAGTGGCTATACAGTTATATAAAAAAAATTTAGGCGTGGTAAGCCAAAATAAAAAGATCAAAATATAACAAGGTGAAACTATAGGCTCACATGAGCCTGTATCGCTTTCCTGGTGACAGGGTTAATTTATTTATTGTCACCAAAAGGCGATCCATTATTATCCAATCTATACATTAGTTAACCAGATGTTACAGTTTCTGAGAGGATATTCAAAAATTGTTGCCATCTTGGATGAGGTACAAACTTAAGTCACAAGCTTTGAGGGAAACAACCTAAGGAATATTGTGACCCAGTTTGGTTCCCATTGGGTCAGTAGTTTCAGAGAAGAAGATCTTTGAATGCATTTCCATAGTGTTTGTATGTTAAACTATGTTTCCTCCTGGTGGTAATTTTGGATGAGGCACCACCATAAAAATCACAAACTTTGAATTATATCACCAGTGGACTATTGTGATAAAGTTTGGCTCAATTGGCTCAGTAGTTTCAGAGAAGAAGATCCTTGAATGCATTATGTTTAACTATGTTCTCCCCTGGCAGCTGTATTGAATTAGGTACCAACATAAAAATCACAAACGTTGAAGGGGACCACAAAATTGGACTATTGTGACCAAATTTGGTTCCAATTGGCTCAGTAGTTTCAGAGGAGATTTTTGAATGCATTTTACATAGGGTCCTTATGTAAAACCATGTTCCTCGCTGCCAGCCATCTTGGTTGAGGTACCAACATAAAAATCACAAACTTTGAAGTGAATTACCAATGGACTATTGTGAGCAAGTTTGGTTCCAATGGGCTCAGTAGTTTAAGCGAAAAAGATCTTTGAATGCATTTTCCCTAGGGTCCCTATGTTTAACTATGTTCCCCGTTGGATGAGATGCGAACCTGCTGGACATGTGCAGAAATTGTTGTTCTTGATAAGCTGAACACTTTTGCAATTCAAACTTAAATTATGTCTCAAACAGTTTTTGAAATAAAAGTAAAAACATATGAAAATCGTAAAAAATTTAAAGAAAAGGTGGCTTTAATTAACTCCTATATGGGTCGTCAGATTTTCTTCAAAATTGCAGGACATGTAGCTCTAATTATGCTGACCATTTTTTGAGTCAAGAGTAACCTCTATCTTCCATTATTGCGATGTACAAGAAAAAAATTAAAAAACGGAAATTTTGAGGAAAAGGGGCAATAAATCCAAGACGGGTTATCGGATATTCTCCAAAATTGCCGGACGAGTAGATCTCATCATGCTGATTATTTTTACACCTGTCAGATTTTTTATATCTGTAACCGTTTTAGTATTATTTGCAAAAACAGCAATTTACCCCTATGTTCTATTTTTAATAACAGCGGCCATATTCTTTGGTCTACGGACAAAAAAAATCACAAACTTAAAAGTGCATACCCTGATGATGATTAAGGTCAAGTTTAGTTAGTATAGCCCAATACTTTTAGAGGAGAAGATCTTGGAATAAAATTTAACGGACGGACGGACAGACGACGAACGCCGAGCGATGGCAAAAGCTCACATGGCCTTTGGCCAGGTGAGCTTATGAAACCGACGAAAAGTATAAAATGTAACAGGGATTGAACATATTTTTGAAACAGCAATTTCGCTATGTTGACTAGTTGAAGTTCGAAATCATCACATATGTCGTAAAGGTTTGTTTTGAGACATATTTAATAGTGTAGGTATTATATACACTTTAGTTTACTGTTTACTGTAGGAAGGCTTTAAAATCAACATTGAATTAAAATTACCACCACCTCAAACCCCCCCCCCCCCCAAATGAATTATAAAAAAAATAAACACGAAAAACATTGTCTTCAATCTGATTTTAAGATCAATTATAAAGAACGAGGAGCATAAAATAAAATTATCAGTACTAAGTACAATACAAAATGTGATAAAACAAAATACTTATAAAGTCTCGATGAGATAAATTAACGATGGGTAACATGCTGTGACGACCATGATTGTAAAACTTCGGGGATTTTTTTTTTTTTTTATCTCGACGTATCTCTACTAAGTACATGTACACTTAAACTATAATCAGTCAGTACCAGGATGTAGTGTAGCATACTGAGTTTCAAATCCTTCTAATGTTTATAATAACAAAAATACCAAGATACTGTGAATTTTTTTTTCTGCATTCGCGCATTTCGTTTTATGAGTTTAAGCGAAGACAAGATCAAAGGCAATCGATGACCTTAACTGATGACATTTTAGATGACCATGTGAAAACTTATGAACAATTGTGATGTTTCTAGGTGTCTACGACTGTGGAAAATGCAATTGAAATTAGGAGAAAATGATGGTAATAACAAAAGCCGAAATTCAAAGGGTCAACAGACAGAACAGGTGCAAAACAACTAGAATTGTCACTACAATGGTCCTGACTTAGTTTAAACCGGTTTTATGGCGCACCAAACCTTCCACATTGTGGCAGCGTTCGGTACCAACTCAACAGCAATTGCTATTGAAATGTCGTTGACAGTTAAAAGATATGTTCATCCCAATACTAAACAAGAGGCTCACATGAGCCCGTATCGCTCACCTGGTGACTGGTTTTATTCAGACCACCCATTCATACTATAAATCAGTTCACCAGATGTTACATTTTCATTCTTGGATGAGGTACAAACTAAAAATCAAAATCTCTGGAAGGGATCACCCGAAGAAAATTGTAACCAAGTTTGGTTCCAGTTGGCTCAGTAGGTTCAGAAGAGAAGACATTTGAATGCATTTCCCATAGAGTCCCTATGTTAAACTATGTTCCCTGCTGACGGCCATCTTGAATGAGGTATGAACATAAAAATCACAAACTTTGAAGGGAAACATCTAGAGACTAATGTATTCAAGGTTGGTTCCAATTGGCACAGTGGGTTCAGAGGAGAAGACCTTTGAATGCATTTCCCATAAGGTCCCTATGTTAAACTGTGCTCCACGCTGGCAGCCATCTTGGATGAGGTACGACGTAAAAATCACAAACTTTAAAAGGTACCACCCAAGGACTATTGTGACCAAGTTTGGTTCAGTTTGACTTGGTAGTTTCAGAGAAGAAGATCTATGAATACATTTCCCATAGGGTCCTATGTTAAACTATATCCCGTGCTGGCGACCACCTTGGATGAAGTACGAACATAAAAATCACAAACTTGAAAGGGCACCATCCAAAGACTACTGTGACAAAATTTGGTCCCCATTGGCTCAGTGGTTTCAGAGGAGAAGATCTTTGAATGCATTTCCCGTAGGGTCCTATGTTAAACTATCTTCCCCGCTGGCGGCCATCTTGGATGAGATGCGTACCTCCTGGACATATGTAGAAATTGTAGGTCTGGAAAACCTCAACACTTTTGCAATTCACATTTAACCTTTATCTCAAACAGTTTTTGAAATGAAAGTAAAAACGTTAAAAAATTGTAAAATTTCAAAGAAAAAGCGGCAATAACTCCTATGTGGGTTGCAAGACATGTAGATCTTACTATGCTGACCATTTTTGTTGTAAAAACTTCACTTCTGTCGTCTACCATTTTCAATATATAAGACTAAAAGTAACGAAAAACTGAATTTTTTGCGGAAAAGGGACAATAACCTCAAGACGGGTAAACGGATATTCTTCAAAATTGCAGGGCAGATAGATGTCATCATGTTGATCATTTTTGCATCTGTCAGAATTTTGATATCTGTAATGGTTTCCGAGTAATTTGCAAAAACAGCAATTTACCCCTATGTTCTATTTTTAGTAACAGCAGCCATGTTGTTTGGTCTACGGTCATAAAAATCACAAACTTGAAAGTGCATACCCTGGTGATGATTCAGGCAAAGTTTGGCTAGTATTGGCCCAGTAGTTTCAGAGGAGAAGATCTTTGAATAAAAGTTAACGGACGGACGGACGACGGACGCCGAGTGATGGCAAAAGCTCACATGGCCTTTGGCCAGGTGAGCTAATAAAAAATGAATTGTGAAAAATGAAAATACTTAAACCCATTACAAAAGACAACTAGATGTTGTCGGAAACGACAGCTATCCCCGCACTCCCTGTTTGATACAGAAAACAGTTGTTATACACCCTAGGCATATTTTTTTCATTATTTTTTCAATCTACCTATTGATAGTCATTTTGTTACTAAAAGAATTCTAGGATATATGGTTGCTATAAAGTGGAATTCCAAAAAATAAGTGGTCTTTGAGACTTTCAGGAAATTTACCAAGATTGGAATCAATATTTTTGAAATCCAGTTGATGAAAATGTTTTTCCTAAAACTAAATAAACAATTTAAGTATGGTTGCTAGGTAGAATTCCAAAAAAAAGTGGTCTTTGAGACTTTCAGGAAATTTACCAAAACTGGAATCAAATATTTTTGAAATCCAATTTATGAAAATGTTCATCCTAAACTACACAAACATTTTAAGTATGGTTGCTAGGTAGAA
>MJUU01051124.1:5393-18109 GCA_002080025.1 Modiolus philippinarum | reverse complement strand
AAAATTGACATCATGGGGCCTCTTGTTTGCACCAAGACCAATATCAAAAATCCGAAAGCTTATTGCGCATCTGCAGACTATATGCAACAATTCTACAACAAAATTAAATCCCTAAATCCAAAAATGTAGGAAGAGTTTGAGTCACAAGAAAAGTGTGACGGACGGACGGACGGACGGACGGACAGACGGACGGACGGACGGACGGACGGACAGACGGAGGGTATTACATTATCCCCGAACTTTCTTCGAAAGTGCGGGGATAATAACTCGAAACATTTTATACCACATGGTTTCGGTCAAATGTATCCAAGATTCGTCATGAACTTGGAACATTTCTCTCATACACTTTATCTGTTATCTTCTACGGTTTAAGTCTAAGCGATACCAAGATTTGATAACTCCGTTCTTTAAATAGATTAGTATGTGGCCCAATTAAGTTTTAAGTTTTAAGGTCCCACAATTCATTACACCAAATATAAAGATGAAATGTTTTTAAAGCGGTTGAGGCGGAACAAAAAATCAAAATAAAAAAAAATCAATTATTCCAAGAACGACAGCAAGGCCTTTCACCTGTTTCCGCAATAATAACATGTAAAGAGTTTGATTTTATTGTTCATTCTGGTCAGAAATATCATGCAAACAAATTTAATGTTTCTATTTTTAGTCATTTATTACGTGGTTGCTAGTGATATTTACTTATTATTAGCTTGTTGCTAATAAATTGGTTTCTAAGATCTTTCATGACAAATAAAATTGCTACTGATGTGAAATACCTTAATAATCAGGAGAATAAAAAGAAGTTATTTCACTGTGGTGAAAGACCGTAATAATAATAATTATTTATTCAAATGTTTTAGACCTGCACCAGTCTGATCCATATTGCGAGTGTGAAGTTTTTTTGTTTTTGTTTTTTTTGTTTTCTTTTTTTTTTTGTAAATTCCGACAATATAATGATGTCAACAAAAGTCCTTTATTTTAACGTTCTTTCATCATGACTGACAGATTTATTCAAGAAATTTACTAGCTGCTAATGACATGGACTTTATTTCCACCTTTCACCGCCATTATTTTTGATAATGTTTGCTAGGAGTTTTGTAAAAAAAAAATATCGTTGCTAAGGAGACATTCGTTTGCCCTTTACCCCAATGTATGAGTTATATTGCGCTTTAAATTCTGAAAGCTATCTGCGTATTCACAATGTCTTGAGTCAAAAGTCAAGGTAAACCATGATTTTGTCAGCAGAGCGCTAGTACTGTCTCCAAAAGTCGAACACCAGGGTTATTTTTAAATATTGTTGCAGTTGTCTATACCGATATGACAATGTTGATATATCACACATAACTAAATACAGAAGTAATGATGAATTTAGCAATTTTGGCAACTTTTGATACGATGCAGATTAAACCAAAAACATGTGGTGTGCTCTGTGATCCCGTTCATTATCACATCAAGTTCGAAATGATATTATGTTGTGTACTTTTTTACACCGGTTGCCAAAAAGACCAAAAATATTGTGCATAATTACAGTAACATTAAAAGCTGTGGTAAAATACCTAAACAATAATTCATAAAAATAAAGAAAATAAGAAGAAGAAGAACAGAAAAAAGAAGAAAGAAAAAAAAATGAAAAAAAGACGATGAAGAATAATGATTTCAATAAGGTCCATCCAATGTGGTGTTGTAATAACAAAATATCGAGGTTACTGTGAATTTAGGTTCTGCATATGCGCATTTCGACAAATCAAATCAAAACATTTGGAAATCCATGAACCGAAATATGTGTAAACGCTGATAGAGAACAATTTACCAATAGGGTCTAAATAGGAAAGCCAAAATCAGCTAAGGACAGAGCTATGCAAGAGGGAGATACAATTTTGCTTTTAACAAAATTTTCGTTTATATATCAAATTTTCAAATAACATCGGTTTTCGGGCCAGTAATAATTTCCTTATCGGGATCGCATCTATTGTTTAGACAATAATAATGATCTCATCGATTCGCACTTGGCCGATAGTGTTCATATAACGCAAATATTATCTGGCCCTTATATCTCATTTGTTTCATAATCTAGGCCGCTATGAGAAGATTTCTGTCAAACAATCGGTAACAAATTCATTAATCATAAACGGGAAAAATGCAAGCAATCATATTTTCATTTTGTGAATGACTGAGGTTTTCTAACAGTCGTTGAATATTTTGTGATTATTAAAATTTCAGATAAGTACCGACGTTCTAGTAAAATTTAAGTCCTGCATATGTGGACTTTCGATAAGATATATCTCTCCATAGCAAATGAAATAAAGATATTTGAAAGACTAGAAATTAAAAAAAATGTTTTAAATCTAGATGACCGTAAAAACCAAAGGGACTGAAATTAAAACAAAACCATAAATAATTGTACATTTTAAAACTTCAATAAACATATTGGTTCTTACCCCCTCCAATTTGCTTCAGTCAATTTGGTAATTCCTACACAAAAGAAAAACATCAAAAAACAAGGTCCATACATCATTGTGAGCTCGATTTGTACTAACGAATGCAAGGAACAAGGAAGTCTTGTTTTGTAAAGTTTTTATCTTGCGAAAATTGTTCTGTTATCTTGACGTGAATTTTAATTTGTCATGGTAGCACCAAATGAGGAATACATCTTGACAAATATTGGATTTTCCGTTGAGTGATAAATTAAATCAAAAGGCGAAGTAAAGAAAGATAAATGAATAAAAAGATGATAAAATGACATTTTGTTGATATTTGGACTATTTCAGTATAACATCAAAATAAATTAATAAAATACCAAAACATCTACTGTAAAGGCTTTACAGAATCATTTGATAAAATATATTAAATACAATTGGGGAAAAGAGCAAAACTGTTGGTTTCACCAAAATAAAACGATGTAAAGCTTAAACAATATTGCCAAAATAAACCACTTAAGAGTAAAGTTTCAACAATCGAATGACTATAGACCTGAAAAGTGTTAAAATAAAAAAGTGTCCCAAAACTTTATGACAATAAGAAGTATAATAAAAAAAAAATCATATATGATCTTAACAAAAGACAAAATTCTAATTTAGAAGTTGATGTCGCAGCTTTTTATAATTTATAACAAAAAAAACTGGCAAATTTGCAATTCCAGTGATTGCAAATCTTGTGCCGCCATTTTTAGAGCTACCAAGTAGTGTGAATAACCAAAATATTTGGAATTGCATGGGACTAAACAAAATCATAATTGTAACTAAATATCTTAGCATGATTTTACACTATGACAATTTAAAAAACATGGGATTTTCAAAATCCCATAGGAAAATGCAATTTCCCATGGGATTTCACCATTTCCCATGGGATTTTGAAATATTCCCATGGGACTTTTATTATTCCCATGGGATTTCTGTAATTTCCCATGGGATTATTTTTCTCCCATGGGAATATTTCAAAATCCCATGGGAAATAGTAAAATCCCATGGGAAAATGCATTTTCCCGTGGGATTTTGGAATTCACATGTTTTTTAAATTGTTATTATGTAAAGGTGTGTTAACATATCGACTTACTAATATGATTTTCGTAAGTCTCATGAAATTCCGAATATTTTGGTAATTTACACTATATGGTAGCACTCAAAAATGGCGGCACCAGATTTGTAATCACTGGAATTGCAAATTTAAATTGGAATGAGTTATGAGTGGATCATTATAATTGATGAAGGGAAGATAACAGGAAACACTTACAATGGCCGAACATTACAATCACGTGTCACAATCAACCAGGGAACTGCACAAGAAAAACAATAAAATAACAAAAGACGAACATAGATAAGCACTTATTATGAATTTATAAGTACACGAATGCGACCGATACAATAATGTCTATATGAGTAATTAATCATAAGTAATGAATAAGAATTTGTGTCAGTGTTGGTAGCTGCAACTCGTGACAGACCATATATGTAAATGAAACTAACATATGTAAATGAGTTGTGAGCAAACTCAGGAAACAGAGGCTGACACAGTCCTACATAGATTGATATATGTCTGAGTTCGTCAGATGCAGCAAGAAGGTGTTGCTTATCTATTACATGTATCTGTATCCTCATACATGTATCTGCCAATTGGTGCTTTCAATATGCATGTTGAACATCAATATTAAGAGTATGCCACTCCTGGAATAACACATTAAATATTCGGCGGTGTTAAGAATTATAAAGTTTTGAGCAATACAAAAATTATTACAGTAACATTACAAAGTAAACGTTGAAAATGCATAAGCAATACAAAAATGATTATTACAGTAAAATTAAAAAGTAGATATTGAAATTTGGAACAATAATCAGATATTGCTCGTATAAAATAGGCATTTATTGAGCTACTGGGTAGAATTGATGTAATTGGACTTATTAAGTGTTGACATGTGTGTAATTTCTTTACATTATAGGGGATCAACAGAATACTCTGCATGTATCCGTTAATTTGGCTTTGGATCCAGTGATCTGAGGTTTTCACACGTACACTGGCCTCTCCCTGATACTGCCGATGTTTAATGAAATACATGATGCTTTTAAAGCAAACTTTTCGAGATGATTTGAGTTTGATTTTACATGTACTTCCATAGTGTGACAGTGTTTTACAAGCAAACTTCGCTAGTCGGAAATTTAACGGTGAGCACTCTTTGACCCAGTTTGTCTTTTTTGCTTCTGCATGGCAGAAAAATTACTCAATGTATTTTGTTGCAACATGCAACCTTTCAAAATATTCAGTTCCCAAATCATTATGACACTTGTATGGAGGCAAGTAATCAGTCATTAATATATTTCGTTTCTCCAAATATTTTGTCCAGAAGAAGTGCAATAAGAGTTTTTTATATAACGTTTCTGCAGACCTGTTTGCTCATTTTAGCACGAAAGAGTAGTCCAAGACAATAAAGACGTAGTTTTTACTTGAAAGAGAAGGATTGTGATGTGTATAAAAAAGGCACAACCGACTCTACACAATTGTGTCGAGGCGGATTTTGGTAAATTGATGCAAGGAAATATATTCTTTTAAGTTCATTAATTGATTGATTGGTTAGTTAGAGTTGCAGTGTGCAATGATCAGAGTTTCGATTGCCACTGGAGAATGGCAGAAGTAGATACATTTGTAAGGGGTAGGAAATTTAGCCTTTTTAACAAACAAGGGTGAGTGTGCTCTTAACGAAAAGTGTAGAAGGGGTCTTAACGTTTATCCAATTTTTAGTTACAGTTTGACGTCACGTGAATCCTACTTCAGCTATACCAAAACAAGAACAACTTAATCATTTAAAAATTATATCTATGTAAAAGAATTAAGCAATAAGTTGGAAGGGAAAATAAGGGCAACGAGTTTTGATTGCTGCTAGAAATGGATAAGGGCGGGAAATATGTCATTCTCTCCAACTCCCTAATGAGAAATACAGATGGGCTCTTTGTACTGCATAGGACGTAGCGTTTTTCCACACCGTTTGATGTGCGTCTACTTTCATTTTCCGGATCAAATACAAACAGAAAGAATGACAAGAATATATTCAGAAATCAAACAAACACTATCTTCTCTCAGAATCACATTATGTGATAACAGGTGCTCATTTATACTTTATCATAGGGTTGGTCTAAAAACAGGACAAGAAATTTTAGTTCATTTTTGGTCATAGACATAACTATTTTGTTTCTGGGGCCATTTCAAAATATAAAAATTTGTATCTGTAGGGTACATATAAACCGCGAAACGAAATTATCGAATCGAAAGGAAATGAATCGAAATGAATCGAAACGAAACGAAATAAAACAAAACGAAGCGAAATAAATCGAAACGAAACGAAATCGAAACAAAATCGAAATGAAAAGAAACGAATCGAAATGTATTCTTGATTATTCTTGAATAAAAGTTATTGCTATCAATGACATCGATGATGAAATAAACATGTAAATCCGTCCACTTGAGTATACATATTTCATATTTGATATCGCACAAAATATCGGAAGAACCACACGATATACAATCCTTGACCACATGCAAACCCTTTGGGGAGTTTTGGGTTTGATTGTTCTTCCGTAGTGCGACAGTGTTTTATCAGCAGACTAGGCTGCTTTAGCTAGCCGGCAGTTTAGCGGCGAGCACCCCTTGACCCATCTTTCAAAATTACATATTGATTTTTTTTTCTTTCCTTTCAAGGTCATGGAGTTAGTAGTCTACCTGTATTGGGTTTTATTCGTATGTTTATTATACTATAGGGAAACGGGACAGATAAAGGGGAGGTTTGGGTACCATTAAACCGGTATAACCCTAAAGCTGGCTTTTGCTAGTGCCGGTACCAAGTCCGGCTGTCCGACGTTCCTATCGTTGTCTACGTTTGTATTTTGTTTAATTCGTGTTCTTCATGTGTAGTTCCATAGCAGATTGTGGCATGTAATTATAATTTTCAGCCATTGTAGGTGTTTCCTGTTATCCATTTTTGTTTAATATTCTATTAATAAGTTGATACTTTCAGTACAGTGTACGATTTGTTATTTGCTAAAAAAAGGTAATTGCATAATTATAGTACACGCAAAGTAAGTATGTTCAGGATGCAAGAATCCATACATGTATAATATTGCCATTCGCATATACTAAGAATGAAAGTGTGTGTCAGTAAAATCATTTGCCTTTTTAGATCTTTTTAGCAAATTTTATTCATCAGCATATGACATAGTCTAAAATACATATGTTGTGCAATGACCACAAGTTAACTATGGAACAAAATAAAAATGGTATAGTTGGCCACTATTAAAAAGTAAAAGACACAAAAATATACTAATTAAAAACATATAAAAATGAAAAAATGGAAAAAAGGGAAGACTGCCCAACGTTTCGGCCGTATGGCCTTCGACTAGGGGACTACCGGGCTGAAATACGGAGAAGAATATGGAAATGACGAGAGAAGGCAGACCTAATGGCGTCATACAGATATTACCTGCAAAAATCGTGCCAAATCTTGAACATCATCAAATTTTAATTTAAACAATGTTTTATTCAGTATATAATCTGGATGGGATTAGGCAGCAGGCAGAGCCTATATACGCCCTCTCCCTAAATACAAGGTACAAATTAATACACATATTACAGAAAACATAGCATATAAATAACAACACTTTAAGCTAATTGTAGTGAATATCTTAATAATTGAAATAATATTAGGATTAATATATATCTTTGAATATAGATTATTAAATTCTGTCTAGACCGATAGTTTTGTAGAGCTGCAAAGTCAGAGGCTTGCAACATGCTCTGCAGCTCTACAAGACTAGTACATGTAGTTCTCCAAACACACATTCGAGTACTAAATTTCATATTTTTCAGTAGCCCTGAGGATGTGTCTGGATTGATATACTTGATGAGCTGCAAAGTCGGAGGCATAGAGCATCCTTTGCAGCTCCACAAGTATAGCAGCAATCCAGATCAAAACAACATCCCCAAGGCATCCTTATACATGTAACTATTACATTATAACATATAAAATGAGTAGACTATATGTATCACTAAGACAACATAAGCGAGATAAGTACTATGTGTAACACCTAAATATTCGTGTACATAGAAGAAAAACAAGAGGCTAAATCATTTGTCATTTTTACTGTGAATTAAATTTGTGATGAATATCAACCAAAAATTATATATGAATAACTTTAAAAAAAGAAAAGAAAATCTCAAATAGCAGAAAAGAAAACTCTTGAAAATAGTAATTATATAATAATCAAAATCGACAATAAACTGTACTATGCAAATATTAAATTTCAATACATAAATGATATAATAACTTAACATTCATGCCAAAGGGTCAAGTAGTTAAGGAAATGGATGATTTTTTGTTCAAGGAACTGTCGTTGTTTCTCACTAGTTTGTTTAAGGACAGCTACATGCATGTCTAGTATGCTGTCGTTAGCTCACCGAAAATATTCACCTACTCGGCAATCCTTTCCATTGGTGACGCTCTGTTTATGTTCGACAAAGCGATCACCCAATCAAGGCAAGTCTCATCCACATACAATGTAGATCATCCTACAGCGTTTAAAGCCCACTGCCGTAAACGTACCATGTCATTGTTTACTGTGACACTGCACTAATTTTGTTTGAATTAAAATGTATTTAGGGTTTAAGTCGTGTATTGTTATCCAAACGTACGAAAGATAACCGGAACCGAAGAGTGTTTGTACGTCCATATGACGGGAGAGTTCAAATCCAGGAAAAGATAACAACACTGTTTGAAAAGGGCTACTGAAATATAATATTTGCATAGTACAAAAAACTAATGTTTTTATTCTCGTGACGGGAGCTGTATACAGGGCAAGACATGCTTACCCTTCCGGAGCACCTGGTGTCACTCTGTTTTTTGAGAGTTCACAATGTTAGTGCTTTAGTTTTTTTGTGTTGTATACGTAGTGTTTGTGTGTTTTGTGGGCATGTAGTGTCTTTGGTCTTCTGTCTTCTGGTGCTCTTGCTTTTGCCTTGTCTATGGACTTTGATATATGTAATCTTGTGCTTTGTTCCTTCGGTATTCTACTGCCGTTGTTTTGATTATGTTCAAGATTTGGCACGATTTTTACAGGTAATATATGTGACACACCATTAGGTCTGCCTTCTCTCGTCATTTCCATTTTCGTCTTGGTATTTCAGCCCGGTAGTCCCCTAGTCAAAGGCCATACGGTCGAAACGTTGAGCAGTCATCCCTTCTTTCCATTTTTTGTCATTTTAGATGTTTTTTTTAATTTGTATATTTTTGTGCTTTTTACTTTTTAATCGTGTGGCCAACTATACCATTTTTATTTTGTGACATAGTTGAACATGGGACTTTGTGGGAAAAATGCAAAGATTAATCTTCTGTGGAACAACGGCAGTAGAATACCAAAGGAACAAAGCACAAAATTACATAAATCAAAGTCCAGAGATAAGGCAAAAGCAAGAACACCAGAAGACGGAGGACAATGGAACTTCGATACACTAACGTCATAGAAATTGTCGTCTCCAAAAATGATTTCCAAACTGTCAGCACTAAATCCAAGATGACCATAAGTGTGAAACATTACATTGAACCCTGGGGACACATATTCACAAAGATCGATCATCGCTGAAAATAGAGTGCCCAAACCAAAGTCAGTCATAATAAATATATAAAGGACATAATAGTCGTCCAAAGTTATCTTGCAGGTCGCGACTTTATCCAAGATTACCCGTAATGGGTTAGACATTCTAATATTCGATCCTTTAGAAACTCATTAAAATATTTCTCGTCTGAAACTAAATTTTCCAAATCAAACAAAACTTGGTCATAAAAGTTCAGGTATGTTCCTTAATAATTAGCGTTCTATGGTAAAAGTGGGAAACAGGTATACAGTTTAAAATTGGGCAATACTGGAAAACTTTATTCCTTTTTCCAGGTGTACAGTAGCATGATGGATGCAATTTCATTTTATTGGTATCTTTAGTTGTTTATTGTCTTTATTGGTCTATATGGCTGTAATCTTTCATATCAGAGAATCTAATGCGTTTCCATAATTGTAAAACTCGACACTTCATTTTATATGAGATACGAATGGTCAGGGTGAATACAAGGTGAATACAAGTTACAATCTGTGGTCTTGTGTAGTTTTATTGGCCAAAGATAGACTTTCCCGACCCCCCCCCCCCCCCAAAGAAAAAAAAAATTTGCTTCGCTGTCCTACTTCACGGTTCCTATCGTGGATATCATTCTTTTGGGTGACATAAAACTTGAGTGAAAAGAAGGTTTGAGTTCAAAATAAACTTTATAACCACATATCAATTTATCTATGGCCGTTTTTTTTTTTCAAAATAAAATGCAAATTTTAATGTCGGAAACTGGTCATGCAGTCTGCATCTATACTTTGTTCCAAATCTTTGTGTATATGGTGGTATATGACTTTTCCAGCATTTGAAAAATGGTGTAGGGAATTCAGGACCTAGAACATAATCTTAATTAACATAAACGTTTCCCAAATATTAATAAAAACCACCAAGAACATATTTTTATTTAGTTTCACAATTTTATATTGATTTCGTTTCGATCAGGTTTCGTTTCGATTTTGTTTCGAATCTATTTCGTTTCGTTTCGATTTGTTTCGTTTCGTTTGATTTTGTTTGGTTTCGATTCATTTCGTTTCGTTTCGATTGATTTCGTTTCGTTTCGTTTCGTTTCGATTTCGTTTCGCGGTTTATATGTACCCGTATCTGTATGTATTACAGTGTAGTAACCGACAAGCTTTTATATGCACTGGAAAGATAGTATTCAGCCCTTTCTTCCAGATGGTGCAAGCCGATGTTTGTCATCGGAAAGAATGCATGTAATGTTTGAATCAATGCTTTGGTGTTTTGCCTTTTTGATAATGTTTGATGTTACAGTCTTTGAATTCGGTAGCCCTTATTTCCTGTAAATTCCTGTGTTTTTCCAGAAACTTATAATGGTTTATTGGGTTACAAACCGATAGTCTGAAGGTCCGAAATTCCGATAGTCTGAAGGTCCGAAATTCTGATAGTACGAAGGTCCGATAGTCCGAAAATGACCCTATGTAAACCCACATTAATGCACCCGTTACATATGGACAGAATTTAGTTTGTCACTTCATTCTTAGATAACATTTATTCACTGTATATGATTTATTTGTGATAAAAATACGCACAAAAAAAAACAAAAAACAAAAAAGAAAACATTTTCAAACTAAAAATTTCGATTTTAAGTCAAAATTTTGACATTTTCAAACTAAGTATTTCCACTATAAAACTTAAAGTTTCGACTTTTAAAAACTCAAAATTTCTGCTTTTTCAAACTCAAGTTTTCGACTGTTCTGAATTCTAAAATTTCGACTTTTGAAAAAGTTGAAATATTGAGTTTTTTAAGTTGAATACTTGAATTTTAGAAGTAGAAATTCATCAAAGTTCATCAAATTATCATTTTTTCTTTTAACTCCAAATTTTGAGTTTATAACTGTTTAAAAGTTAAAACTGTCAACATTTTGAATTATTTCAAACTCAAATATCGGCTCATTCATTCTCATAATTTTTATAACCCGACTACCTCAGTAGTTAATATGGGAAAAAGCCGCAGGTTTTTAAAAACATGTTTTCAAAAACCTGCGGCTTTTTCCCATATTAACTACTACCTACGGGACTATAGAAAAAAAAACAAACATGTAAGATTTGTTATTCACTACAGTTGAGACGGGTTGCTAAAAGGATAATATAAATATACGATTTCCCCTTGAATATCAAGTATTTCGTAAAAACCATACACCTTTGTTTTTATTTTTTTTAGATTGGTCAAATCATATGCAAGCATTTTTTTACCTGATTTTTATTATAAAAGTCAAACATTATTACTTACCACAACGGTTATGCACCCTCCTACCTGAAATACGCTCATAGTTTTTTATCTAATAAATATTCGGGTTATAAAAAATGACAACGATTCCAGTATTTTTTTCAGAAAAGTCTAATACGAATAATTTTAGAACAATACAAGAAGCAAAAAATATGCCGAGTGATTTTTTCCGTTTACTCATTGTTGGGCCATATGGGTCGGGCAAGACAAATTTGCTAATGCACCTTTTATTTAAACCCTTATTGTATTACGACAAAATTATTCTTCACGCAAAGAACTTAGAACAACCTTACTATAAGGAACTAATTTGAAGATTCGAGGAAATAGCGGAAAATTAGGTGTGTCTCTGGAAGATTTATTACAACTATCTAATGATAAAGTTGAAGACATCGACTGTGAGGACGAAGTATCTGACGGCAGCGCCGGTGACAAACAAAAAATCGTAATTTTTGACGACTATATTTGTTCACAACAAGATCAATCTTCTATTGTGAAATACTTTATAGGCGGAAGGCACAAGAAAATGAGCGTAATTTATTTGAGTCAGTCCTATTTTCGGATACCCAAAGACTGTCGTCTGAATTGTAATTTCTACGTAGTGTATAATTTTCCTAGTAAAAAGGAGAGAGAACTTATATCTTCAGAACTTCAGGTCTCAAAAAATACGCTTGATTTAACTACTAAAAATAAATATTCTTTTCTGTATCTTAACTTACCAGAGAAGAAAATATTTCATTGTTTTGATCGGGAAATACAATCTTAAGTTGTTTACGAATTACTTTTAATGACAAATACGTATTCTTAACTTGTTAAAATCTATTTAATCTCCCTTTTGTACTCCTAATAGGTAATCGATACACCTTAGTGAAACTGCGACAAAAATCAATACGACGTCAGGACCTAGCTGTTGGTAGTTTTCCATTCATAATTACAACGTACATCGTTAGGTTAACAACGACATATATTTTTGTATTTGTGTTTACTATTAAGCGGTATAATAGACTAATTTTTTTACGGTATGTTATTTCAGGCAGAGGAAAAAATAATAATAATGGATAGTTATAATACGAATAGTGATTTTATAAATCAGGATATAAAAACAGCAACCCGGAAGAAATTCTAGACTAATCACGCCATGCTGGATTAAACTTTTCTCGGAGTTAACTTGTGGAGGAATTTGTGCGTGTTTTTTTTTCAGAGATTTAATAAATCTTTATTATTTTTCTGCTTTGTCGATTGTTGTATGACAAAAATACCGTATACATTATGGATTTATTAGATATTGTATATACGTCATGGATTTATGTGGACTGTCTACCGCCCGCTAGACAAAGCACATAAA